>CM032632.1:18695863-18983363 GCA_019097785.1 Fraxinus excelsior
ACATACACACGGATGTAACGTAGGACAAAGAAAATAAAAATCATGTTATTTCAAGATACCACAAATTCTGCAGAAGCATTGAATAGTACATCGAAATATTCCAATAGGCAGCGGCAGAAGAACAATTTTCTTATTCACGTCTCAGATTAAGTACAGGACAACATCTAATGACACAATTCTGAATAAAAAAATCTTAAAATATTACATCACTATAATATAAATCCATAATTGCCAGATACTAATAACATATCGAACTTTTTACACGAAATCTAATACCAATTACAAGATATCCATTTGGAGTAGCAAAGAATCTTACCTGAGGCATTTGCCAAGAGTCTGGTATATCAAGCCTTGAAGCTGCAAAAATCTAAAACAAGCAATACAATTAACGCCCCTAAATCTAATACAGCTCTATATATAATAATTATGACGTGTATATATAGAGATATACCTTTTTAGAGGGATTCATAAGGCAAATTCCGACATTTTTTCTGTAGCCTTGAGGAGGGTTTTCCATGGATGACGGCGATGATAGTGAAGAAAATGCAACTCCCGGAACTTTGTGGTGAAGAAGTGACGGTGCAGTAAATTTGTAGGCTTTTGGAGGGCAATATGGGAAGAAAAGAATATTCGTATTGGCGGAGGTTTTACGCAGCAATGAAAGGGAGAATGAGGAATGAAACTGGGTGAAGCATCGGGCCATCACACAAGGCAAACATCTACTGGTAATGGGATACTCTTTCCAAATTTTCCACCGTCGAGGGGGGTGTGTTGCACTTGAGGTCCCTAAGTTGTGGTCATTGTAGCAAGTCAGTGTCCAAACTCCTACTCATAAATTTGTGACTATCCCCAGTCCATTCTATCCAGTTAAGCCCTCGTTTGGTTTCATTATTTTTAAAATATATTTTTTTCTTTTTTATTTTCAATCACACATTCTCCAATAATATAATATTATACGTAAATCTACATTTTTTTTTATTATTTTATGAACACACATTCCCCATCAAAATACTATTCCAAAATTCTGATGATTCACTTCTCGTGATTTGGAAGCAAAAAGATTTATAAATGTGTTTTTATAATTTTTACAAAAGAATGTAAGACTTTTTGTCACGTTCTTTAATTTTAAAAATTATACAAAATTATTTAACTATAATCTGCCTATTGTTACTTAGCAAAGAAAGAAAAACATAAATTTTGAGCTTGAGAGAGAGAGGGTGCGAGCACTTGCAGATAGGCTATTGGTCATGCTCTTCGTCTTTGACCAAATTGTTGGATCTGACAAGAAAAATGTTAAGTGTACATAATTATTGTACATATGGGTGACTCCCCATATAAGAGTCACCTCTATGTACACTAATTATGCACACCAAGCAAAGTTCATATAACAATCACAACTGATATTTATCTAACAACTACAATTAATTTCGACAACGAACTAGTAAATCATTTGATGTCCCATCCTCAGTATACTCCTCTCTGTTGGGAATTTTTGCTGCAAAATAAACTACGGGGACAACGATACTAAACAGTGGCGCGTTAAGCTTCATAGACTTCAACTCGTGATTGAAGAGATGGATAATACCCAACTCACCATCTTGGCTCAAGTGGTACCAGACTCAGGTTCAAGGGGCTGTTTGGAGAAAAACAAACTTTATTCATTACTCCATGAATTAATCTACTTGTACAGAAATCGTTGACACCTTCGTTGACAGAATGCCACATGGCGGCCCCCTATTGGGGGGGCGCCTGCGGCGGGGGGCCCGCAACAGGCGCCCCCCAATAGGGAGCCGCCATATGGTATTCTGTCAACGAAGGTGTCAAAAATTTCTGTACAAGTAGCGCGATCGTTACTCCATAATCTTAGCGCGTGTGTTGCTTAGAGCCGTCGAATTTAGATGGAGACAGATGAGACGTCAGGCATATATGAACACCTTGTTTAGTGTGCGTTGAATGAATGAATTTAAATAAAAGCCCATGTTCGGTAATCATAATTTGAAAACTCTTTTTTTCACGTACTTATTTTCAATCATACATTCACGCAATAAAATATTCTTTACGAAAACTCAATTTTTTTATATATGTATTTTTTAATCACACATTCTCCTAAAATCAATTTTTAAAATATTATTTTTCGCAAATAGTGGTCACCAAACGGCGCTTAGTTCAAAGAATCAAAATGAACTTATTTTAGAGCCCGTTCGGTAGGGATTAAAATCAGATTAAAATTGAAAAATTAGTCGTTATTATTGACTTTTATTTGACGAGTGAGATCCAATAACGACCATATTTTGAATTTTTATTGAATTTTAATCCCTGTCGGGTTGATAACTTGTAAAAATGAAATTAGAATCAGTAAATTTTTGAGACCGTAATTTGTGGCATGTCCTCAATAATATATGAAAGCGAGAAGTTGCTTAGATTTTGGCAAGAGATAAACGTGAAGAGTTCCTTATTCTCACAGAAATGAACCGGCTGATGAGCCAGCAAATGGACAAGCTATTGCCACGTGGCCCCACACCAAGCCTCAAGACTCTTTCTCCATTTCTCGTCTTCTACTCTTCTGCATGTTACCTTCTCCCACATTTTCACTCTCTCACAGCAACCAGAACCATTATTTCATCGCTAAACGGGCACAAAATATCTGAATCCATCATGAAAAATCACCCACAAGGTTCATCCCATTTGTTCATTTTTTTCTGGGTTTTGATTTTCATTCAATTTCTTGTTACTTTTAATTACTTATAATTTCTAAATTTTTTTTAATAGTTGTTTTTGTGAACTGAGATTCTGGCGATGAATTCTAACGTAGCAAATTCAATTGTAATTGTGTGTTTGTTAATTTTTGGGGTTATTGGTGAAGATACTCAGGAGTCGATAAAAGAACAGCAGAGGGAAAGGTATTGCAAGGAAGCTTGTGATGCATCAAAAGGCGTAGCTGATGATATACTCCCTCACATTCTCAACCTGTGAGGGCCTGCCCCTTTTCAATTATTCTTAAATTTTATCTGCCTTTCTCTATTTTTTTTTTTTTTTTAAAAAAATTTGAAATCTTATGCAATGGCCCATAAGTTAATAATAATGAACTAACAAAATTCCCCCGATGGGAATGAAATGCTAAAAGTTAGAACGTAACTTTTTCCAAGATCATAAATTTTCTGGGTTGTAACGTAATATGTTTCTTTACATCTCAATAACTGCATATAGTACTGATAAAGCCGGGCTATGCTTTGATAGATTGAGGAGGAATGAACTGAGTTTTCTGGTGGGCATTCATGGGTTTATTGTGTAATTGATTGAGGATATCATCTACAAATGGAACTCTTTTTTGGAGGAAAAACTATTTTAATAAGATGATTGGTCCAAGGAATATGGAGAATTGTTAATATTAAAAAGAGTAATATGAAGTTGGAGTTTAGAAGGGAAATGTAATTATGTAACTCTTTTGCTGCTCTTGATGTTCATATCCAGGGAGGCTGAGATATTGGAAAGATAAGTAGCATGAGTTCTTCTAAAATTCATATTCTGGATTAGTATTATACGCTATTGACAAATGAGGAAGGGGTTATCTGTAGGACTATGATAGATTAAGGTTTGAATCTTGATATGACTAAATGTTTCTGCTTTGGTACATGTGCATGTGTCCCGTGTATATATATGAAGATTGACCCCAAAATGATTCAGTCAACAAGTTTAGCCCATCATCATTGCTATTCACATGAAGATGAGGTCTCATTATTCATGACATTTCCAGCTATGGTCTTGTTCTATCTAAGATGCATCTCTGTATTGAAGTGGATAAGAGGAATTAGTTCTTTCCTCTTGATGTAGTGTTCATAAAGGAGTGGATAAGATATTTAAGTGCTTTCAGAAAGTAATCAGTTAGTAAAATCCATAGTATGGTTTGCTCACGTGGTGGTGTATGCTGTAGAATTTTTTATTCTCAATGCTAAACTCAAGACCGCCTCTAAATTGTAGCACTTGTGTTTTTTCTTCATTTTGGGTTTGGTTAGTTGAAGAATTGTCAAACTAACAAAAAATTTCTTTATAAATTTTGGATTTACTGTAAGTTATACTTTTATTTATTCCATTCACTAATTCTCTGTCAACATTGCAGCTATGCCTCCCGTGCAACATCTAAAGATTTTGACATTTATGCTCCACATGCAACCTTTGAAGACCCCCTTATGTGTGCACATGGGTATGATTCACTATAAAACTTGTCCATTTAGGAAAGTGATTCTTTGGATAATACTGATTAGGATGAGGAATAGTATCTATTAATAGCAATGCTATTCGGGCCATTTAATGTTGAGTAATCACTAATATCATATGTGGAAGTCTGAAGGTTGGTTTTTGAAGTTTATTCAGATTTGTTGACCATGTACAGTACAGTCAAATAAGCAGAACTATGAGAATGCTGAATTCCTCATCCGAATATCACTGTTTCCTATCCTACTTTATTCGACATCAATACACGTGTGCTAGTTGTAACTCTAGTTACTCTGCTTCATGAACAATCCCCAGTCCTTGAAAAATGATAAAACAGTTAAGAATGAAAATGTGGAAAATAGAATATGGGAACAATAATTTGAAGAAAAAAGTGGTTAGATTAATTGAATGTATGTCTCATCTTTTCTGTTGAGGTGGCTTATTTATTTTCTAGAACCAATTCTAAACCTCTTGTATGATTATCTTGCTCTTATCTGCATGTCTCTGTTGATTGCAGGGTACAACAGATCAAATCGGCATTCTATTCACTTGCTAAGGTTACTTCACATTTGACTTTTTAGTCCATCCATCTTTTTTTTCCCCCCATTTTTGAACTAAGCCAGTTCTGTTTTATATGAGATAGTTGCATGGTTTTTAACACAGATTGCTGTACGTCGTTATTAGTGTTCATTAATAATTTCAGGTCTTCAGTGAATCGAGAATTGTGGAGTACAGTATCAAAGAAAATGTAATTTCACCTGGAAAGGAGGAGGTTGAAAATCTAATTATCACAAGTGTCAATATTCTTTAAATGGTAGTAATCCACTTCACATTTTTATCTGGACTGAGTTTACTTATTTTCAGTTTGTTGTCTTATCTAAACTTGGACTCCAGATACTTATTGACAACAAACAATATTACAAGTTTATGGGGAAAGACATAGATATGATATCGCTCATCAAGCTGTACATAGAGGATGGGAAAATTGTTCGTCACGAGGATTGGTAAGCATACACATTTTATACTTACAATTAACCTGCCCCTGCCCTTGCTACTGTGTTGAAGTCTTCACGTTAAATATTTTTGAAACTTACAAGGTTATCTGTTTAATGTAAAATTCACAAAGATTAGCACGTGGTTGAAAGTGTAGTCTTGAGACATGACAAGTCTCATCGCTCGAGTTCAAAAAAACTTCAGTTAAGAGTAATGATTGGATATTTACACTTTGTCATCAATTTAACATAGTAAGGTATGTCAGAGATATGTTGAGAGCGAATTAGCAAGCACAATTATTGTGTCAAATCGCCTCATCTAAAGGTTTTAACTTTTAAAGGGGGAACAAACATATCTATTCAAATCATGTCTCATGCACATTATTCCCATGCAAGCTATATTTATTTTTGTCACATGCCTAACTTGTTCACAATTTTCGTAAAATGAGTATGTTATAATTGAATCGAGTATCTCAGGTCCAACACGTGCACAATTTCATGAGATTTTTCCTTGTTTGTTGAATATCTGCTTAAATGCATACAGGTGGGATAAAAAACCCTTATGGAATAGGGATACAGTAAAGTTGCCCGTTGTAGGCCGAATCACGGAGATGACACGCCGAGCTTCCATGTTTGCAACTCATGCTCTTATGAGGTTTGGCAAGGACCCGACCATGTAAAGTTATCCGGTAGACAGAGGGCATACTTATATAAGTCTTCTAAAATGCTTCTAGCTTAATCTTTTTTTCCATATGAATTTGGTGGCTTATGCTGTCCTGTTTGGCTCCTTCTTGTGATTGTCTTTGTTGGTGATCTTTTATACAAGTGTCGTATTGCTCTCGGTAATACGGATTAATTACATAATCGTTAACGGGAATCGGGTATTTGGAGGGGAGGGTAGTTTCTTTTCTTTTTCATTTTTCTATTGTTTTTATTTTAACAAGTTCTCATTAAAAATAGGGTAATGCTTACATGTACATAAATTTTTTTACCTAATCTTTTACCTACACTCACAATAGGTTATGGGGACCACATTTTTGGGAGTTTTTTATTCACGTGGGTCCCGCGCATATGTGAGAGTGTGTAACATTTTCGGTAAGGAAAATTCGGTACAAATAGTTTTATTCTTAAAAATATGTGCTGGGGTCATTTTCCTCTTCCACCTTGTTATTTTAACAGTAATGGCGCAGCAATGATGAAAGATCAAAGACTAAAATGTCATGTTTCAAAGATTTAAGAGTAACTTACTATAGAGAGCATTAGTCGAGGTTACCATGCCTACATTGCTTTGAGCCATTTCCGTAGCTCACTGGAAGCAGGGTTTTTAACCCAACGAAAAATTAGGGGGTCAAGGTCAAAGGGCTCCTCTTCGACCAAATAGTGAATAATTAATTTAATGGTAAGTTTTTGATACAATTAATCTCGATCTTAAATTATAGACTTTATTTTATATTGTATCCAGTTTTGGGGACAAATCTCTATTTTACGAATGGAACTGACTAGAAAATGATCCTAGATCGTTGTCATTTGATAGACATTGAGAGTGAAACATAAGCTTTATTTACATAACTTGTTTAGTGAGTTGGATTGTTCATTGTTCGATAATTTTAAACTAAAATCTTATTCATAAAACCTTTCAATCTTATCTAATATTGCTTACCAAGAGCACGATATGCAATTACATTGACATGAATGACATCTAACATTATTCTCTGCCTGCTGTTTTAAGCAGCGTTTGCCCTTTTCAGTTATAGTATGCAGCTACATATCACGTCCAAGAATATCCAAAAAGGCGAAAAAGAAAAAAATAAAAATAAAATTACAACCATGTTTGAAACCTCTAACAATGCCACTTGAAATATTGACAAACTGTCTACAAAGACCAAGCCTCGTCAAGAGCTCTGCAAGGTCAGATACATTTATTCTCGGCAGCGCTACAAACTAAGAATTCATAGTCAGTGTGCAGTACAGATGATCCACCTAAGCTCTTCTCAGAATATTCTTCTGAATAAAATATGGGTCTATCGCGAATAAAATAAATGATAATGCACGAAAATACGAAATCTAGTTTTATTAAAAAGAAAGACTATTGCTAATCTGAATTACAAACAAATTATAGGAAACAGGAACTTCAATGATGAAGTACTCCAAAGATTTGTTGATTCAAGTGTATAACTGGCATTCATCAGTTTGTCAAACCCAGGTCCAAAGTCAGAAAAAAGTTTCAGATATTAGCATTCATCATCAAGTAAGAAAATAATTAATTCTAAGGATCTTCATCATTCTCTAGCGCAACAAATTCTAACAATATATCGACGTTGAACTCATGATGACAACCTAGCGTATGCATCCGAAAAAAGATCGCCTCCTTGAACAAGGTGTAATTCATCTCACAGTAATAATAAATTGATGGGACTTAAGAAAAGTTGGCTTGTAGCTAAAGGTTATACATTTAGAACATCAGGGAACATTTATATGCTATCTTCGGCAGCTAAAACCTGGTCCTTACATTGTTCATAACGCCTTTTTGCACAATTATCTAGAAAAGTCTACAATGAAGGCCTTGAGAATTAGAAACCCTAATTTTATTCAATCAATAGCAATAAGAAAAATAATCGCTGAGATGTAAGTAATGTGTCTTAGATCCAATCGATTTTAAGATATAAACATACATTATTATTATTATTATTATTTTTGACAGTAAATTTGAGTTTTAATAATTATTTAATTAATTACAAGGAGTTATGATCATAAGATACAAGTTATATGTGACTGAATATTAAATTATTCGTTATCGTAAGTGGTAACAAATTACAAATATCATTATTGCAATTAGATCAGCATATGTGACATTTTTTTTTATCTATGAAGTGAGTAGTTAATCTCATAAGTTAGAATGCAGTTGCATTTCTAGACGCACGAATGTTTTGCTAAGAGAACAAAACATCGGAGACATATTACATGGATTCCACGTGGATAATTATCACAGTGTTAGGGGTTAATTTTTTAACATTCGGTAGTAGAATTAATCATTTGAATTGAGATCATTATAATTCCTTGTATGAGGACTCATATTTTGGTTATGTTGGATGTTGTCAGTCAAGAGTCGCTAGTACAACATCATTGGAGTATGATCAGAGATGGAGCTAGGGGGGGCGGGCGCCCCCCCAACATTGTCCGCGGTACACTATTCGTAGTTAATTTGTAATGTATTTTTCAGTTTCGCCCCCCCCCCTAAGATTTTGGTTCGCCCCAAAATTTTGAAATTTTTTTATTTTTTTTCCATTAATAAATATTGAGCAAATAACTTACACTTTAAAATTCAACCATACAAAAATCTTAGATCTAAACAAAAGATCCAATAGTTACTTAAATAAATCAATAGCTCAAATCCAATCCAAAACCTAACTTTCCAATTCCCAAACCCAACTAATTAAAACTCAATTTTCAACCTGGTTTATGCATAATGCATGTTTACTTGTTCTTGAATATTTGAATTTAAGAATTAAGTAGTAGAATAGTCAGTAGTGATTGAATCGAACATTGAATTTCAGTACTATTTTGGTACTCAAAATCGTCATTTTCAATTCTCTTAGTTAAAAAAAAAATTTCGGGGGCGGACCCGGGAGGGGAGGCCCGCCCCCCTCCACCCCCCGTATTTTCGCCCCCCCAAGATAAAAAACCTGGCTACGTCCCTGAGTATGATAAGAATCTTGTGAATGTTGTGAATGAACAATTAATAATTCATCACTCTTAAATAGTAAAATATTATGATCTACGTTTCATTTACTTAAATTGATAATGAAATCCTTGGCCAATATAAGTTCATAAGTTTAAAATGGTTTTTGCAATAATTGACTTAAGAGTGGGATTGATTAAATTAAGCTTAACACATCTCCATATCTCGTAGTTGATTGAATTGTATTGATGAAGAGATTATAGTTTTATGATAATCGAACAAGTTTAATTTTATCACATCACGTGATGTTTTTTGTCATATGTATTGTGCCGACACATTGTTAAATGTCAATCATGAATGATAGATATTAATTAATTAATCTAGGTAAAATAAATCATTTTAATTTATTTTATTTTGATTAGATCAAAATAATAATTCACATCGTCCGATGTCGTGATCGGGAACCTAATACATCACGCAAAAGGCGAGAAATAGAAGAATGAAATTAAGAATTATTTAATTAATAATTGTGAGACATTATTCAATTAATATAGACATCAAGTTGAAGATCTATAGAAATTTAATACACTCAAATTTTCAACAAAAAAACATAGTTTTCAAAATCTTAAATACATAAAATATATTAATTCTTTGTTCGTTCGTTCGCTGAGTTTGGATTATGCTGAGTTCTTTTTTTTTTTTTTTAGCTTAATTCCTTTTTAAATTTTAGCAAATGTTGTTTTTTTATTGGATGGACTCGAAAACAAGAAGATATCATTTACGGGTTAATTTCACAAATGGTCACTGAAGTTATCTGAAAATTTCAAAACGGTCACTGAAATTTCAAAGTTTCAGAAACGGTCACTGAAGTTTGAAATTTCTTTCACAAACGGATACTGAATTTTCATATTTTTTGGCCAAGTTTGAGGCAATGTTTCGACAACTTCTGACCATCAAAACCGTCGATTTCGAATACCGTTGGAAAGCCCACGATGTCCTCCTAAATTACCACCAAAAATCTCCCCAAAACTCCAAGTGATTTGGCCGGAATAAACCCACGAAGTCGGCAACCGAAAATTGTGAAAATCTGCCCAGATTTTTAGATTTCTTTGGACGAGTTTGCAACATTTTTTGGCAACTTCCGACCACCAAAACTGCCAATTTTGAATACAGTTGGAAAGCTCACAATGTCCTATTCAATTATCACCAAAAGTCTCCCCATAATTCCAAGGGATTCGATCGGAATAAACCCACGAAGTCGCTACCAAAAAAGTCTAAAAATCTGCCCAATTTGGGTAGATGACTTCGTGGGTTTATTCCGGCCGAATCACTTGGAGTTTTTGGGAGATTTTTTGTGGTAATTGAAGAGGACATTGTGGGCTTTCCAACGGTATCCGAAATCTACAGTTTTGGTGGTCGGAAATTGCCGAAAAATTGCCTCAAACTTGCCCAAAAAATTTGAAAATCTGGACAGATTTTCATAATTTTCGGTTGCCCACTTCGTGGGTTTATTCCAGCCGAATCACTTGAAGTTTTGGGGAGATTTTTGGTGGTAATTGAGGAGAACATCCTGGGCTTTCCAACGGTATCCGAAATCGGTAATTTGGCTCTACTCTCCCTCCAACAATCATCAAAATCTTGATAATTGCTAACGCATCCCGAATCATATCAAAGCATACGAAGGTAATTTCACTATATTTCTGACAAGGCCTTTCACAAGAATAATATATATATATATATATATATATATATATATATATATATATATTATTTGTTTATTTATTTTTTTATTGGGGGCTAT
The DNA here is from genome assembly GCA_019097785.1 of Fraxinus excelsior. Classification (NCBI taxonomy): domain Eukaryota; kingdom Viridiplantae; phylum Streptophyta; class Magnoliopsida; order Lamiales; family Oleaceae; genus Fraxinus; species Fraxinus excelsior. Next base: position 18,706,548 of record CM032632.1, read on the forward strand.
AGCTCTGAAAAAGATGAATCTGGAGATTGTTTATTTTATTTCGAGTCTAGAGAGCATATAAAGAAGATATGGTAAAGATTGACATTTTAGAAATCTAGAATGTGATTTTACACAGTTTTTGAATTATTTCGTCATGTTAGCTTAATGAATCTGGGTGAAGGCAATAGCAATGTAATCAATTCATCTGGTTCTGTGTGGTTTTAACTGTTCCTGGTTTAAAAGTACTTTGACATTTTCTGTGCGGCGTGCATTTTAAGATACTTGTTTATCCTACAGGTTTTGGATCGGGGTGAGAAAATTGAATTGCTGGTAGATAAAACGGAAAATCTTCAGTTCCAGGTAAATACTCCCCCTTTCTGCTCTATGTACCCAGTGAAAGAAGACATTTGTTCATGTCAACGTACTTGTGGATATTTGTTCAGGCCGACAACTTTCAAAGGCACGGAAGGCAGTTACGTCGGAAGATGTGGTTGCAAAGTTTCCAAATGAAGCTGATGGTAGGGGGGGCTATTCTTATCCTAATATGCATCATCTGGTTCATAGCTGGTTGAGGTTTCAAACGCTGATGGTTTGGAATCATGCTGCATATTTTGTCAAGTGTCCTCTATTTTTCCTTGTGAACAAAAATGTAAAAACTAGTATTATATGTTTTTGTATATAGGTCGTTACTAGGACTATAGTGTTACTGCACAACAGCTCTTTAACATTGCTGCATTTTGAGGCTCTTTACTTCAATTGACATCATGGATGAGTGGAATTTCATCTTTTTGTTGGATTTTAACTAAATACATCCGACTAACTATAATTAGCCCCTCTTTGATCTTATTTTTTAAGATTCATTTATTCTATGGGCCCATAATTTTTATCAATTTTTTAACTACATATTTCATTAATTTTTATCGAAACTTGCTAACATTCTATTTTTTCGCAAAACCAAATGGGGCTTAGTCAGTTGCTCCATAAGCAAAGACTAGAGAGAGTGCTCTAAACTAAAAGGTAACAATAATCTTTATTTTCTACGAACCATTAAAATACAAGCTTGTCCTATTTACAATAAATTTGGGGTCACCATAGCATCATTCACGATTACTGTAAGACATCATAATTTTGGTTTATATTTTCCCATTTAACTTGTTTTGTCGACTGAAATTTCTTCATGTTTAAACTGAAAACACCCAACCACCTAAGTTTGTGCTTTCATTAATCTATATTTCAATCGGTATCATCTCTATTGGTTGGAAAACATTCTTAATTTTTATCTTGCATTCCAATATGGTATCACCATTTCAGCTGCAACCCTTTTTGACATATAGTTAATTATCAATTATCATATCCCCAACATTTTCCAACCATACACGATCTTACACAACTTTAGAAGCATAATTATATCAAATTATATAAGAGGATGGGCAAGGATACAAATAGAGTTACACATGAATGCAAAACATGTACAATTTTATCCCTATTTGTGTTTGCTAATCTAAATTGCACTAAATTCCAATGGAGTATACTACTGAATTACAGGAGTTGAAGTCTTTTGCAGGTGGCTTTGTGCCAAAAGTCCCAATTTACCTTTTTTTCTAATTTTGATATTCCAATACAAGGGTGAAGGGACTAAAACACATCCTAAACTTGCAGCCAAGAACAAGGCAACATCATCCAAACTCTGCATTGGAGTTCAGTCAAGAACTCAACATTCTCTCATTCTCAATAAGTTGGCAAGGACAAGCGGGTGTAATATGAATGCATTGATACCACAGTGTCCAGCATCTATCTACCAATAGTCTTTACAAGAACAAGCTCCATTTCTAAAGTGGTGAAATCGACTGCGATCTCTCACAACAATCTCCCGGTCAAAAACATTCGATATAAGTTTTATTGCAAAGTGGCAATCTGCACAAACTCGTAAGTTCTTCACAACCCGAATTGGGGTCCCAGGTGGTGTGTTAATCAACATGAAAGCAATCGCGATTTTCTCACTATGATAAGACAGAGCAGTTTCCTTTTCTTCTTCTTCTATGTCAGCAAGAACATTTGACGTATGAGGTGCATAACCTTTCAATCTCAACAACCTTGTCATCTCTGAAAGCATTGCATATATAGCCTCAGTCTGAGGATGAGATTTATCTCCCATAACGAATTCATGTATACGATTTCCTAACTCAACAAGGCTATGACCCGGCACTTTTTTCACTCCTTCTTTCAGCATCGTCGTCCGTACATTATGAACATCTGACCAACGTCTCTCGGATGCATAAAGGTTGGAAATAAGCACATAGTCTCCACAGTGTCTAGGCTCCAACTTTCTTAGTTCATCTCTAGCAACTTCCCCTATTGCTAAATCCTTATGTATTGTGCATGCACCTAATAAAGTTCTCCAAATCACTGCATTAGGTTTCATTGGCATTTTTTTAATGTATTCATATGCTCGTTTAACCAAACCTGCCCTGCCCAATAAGTCGACCATGCAACCATAGTGTTCAATCTTAGGCACGATGCCAAATTCATCAGTCATCCTCTTGAAATAAGCAAACCCTTCATCCACGATTCCACAATGACTACAAGCATACAACACCCCCACAAAAGTGATCTCACTAGGCACCAATCCCTTCCTATCCAACTCCTTGAAAAGTTCAAGTGCTTTCTCACCAAATCCATTGACAGACAACCCAACTATCAATGAAGTCCACGACACCACACTCCTCTCCTCCAACTCATCAAAGATCATTTCTGCTTCCCTAATGTTCCCACACTTTGCATAAAGATCGAGAAGTGCATTTGCAGCATGCAAATTTTTATCTAAACCCACCTTCAACATGTACACATGAGACCTCCTACCCAAAGCCAAGGCCCCAAGTTCAGCACAAGCAGTAAGTAAACTGACCAAAGTAAACCCATCTGGTTTAACACCCTCCAGACCCATTTTCCTATAAAGGGTCAATGTCTCATGAGGCCTACTATTCAAAGCATATCCATTAATCGCTGAATTCCATGCCACGAGATTCTTCTCTGTCATTAATTCAAATACCTGGAGAGCACTCTCAGCTTGACCACAAGCACCATAGAAATGAACCAACGCATTCTGAACAAAGACCAAAGATTCAAACCCATCTTTCATGGCAATGCAATGCACCTTCTCACCATCTCTCACAACCATCAATTTAGCAATGGCTTTGAGAAGAAAAGGGTACGTATGCGTGTCGGGTTCGACCAACTTCACACGCATTTGGTGGTGTAAATCTAAAGCTGGAGCTGGGTTTTCACTCTCAGCATGGCCTCTAATCATGGTATTCCAAGTGAAAATATTTGGGTTGTGGATTAAAGTGAAGGTTTTGCGTGCATAAGACATGGGTGCTGAGAAAGAAACGATGGTGAAAATCAAGTACTTGCCCATGTCCGGGCTGGAAACTGGGACGCCATGTCTGATGGAAAAGGCGTGAACTTGCCTTAATTTGCGGATTGAGGAGGCACATGAGAGTAAGAGTGCAATGCATTTCTTGAGAATGTATGGTTTTGTAAATTCAGTAGGCGTGGAGTTTGTTAGGTTTGAGGACAATGTGTTTGATGAGTGAATATTTGGAGAGGCTGAGATATAGGACAAGGATCGTTGATTTGAGTGCATATCAAATTATCGCTAGATATCTATAATACTTAAACATATGGGGCGCACATGTTCTACCCCACCATACCCCTATTCAAAATTATATCTTTGCCAATAAGACAATCCACATGCACTCGCTTGATGGTTGCACTGGCTGGTGGTTTTGGATCAGTAGAAAATAATACTTTTATCCTCGGGTATTAGCCACGGCCCTGAAAGATTAACCATACAGAGTATGTTGGGCTTAAAAACAAAGGAAGAGCAAAAATCAAAAATCAAGTGAAAATGAGAGAAGGAAACTTTTCTTTTCAATGTTTTGAGAGCCAAGAGAAAAATAAATCCTTTTCCATCTCTAGTTTCCTCCTTTTAAAGAGAGGCAAAAAAATTTCTATCCATGTAACTCTCTCTCTCTCTCTCTTTGTATATGTATATATGTGTGTGTGTGTGGGAAAAAGACAATAAAAAGCTTATCAAGTTGGAAACAGGAGACAGGGGGGACAAGAAGTAAATAAAAGGCAACCAATTTCACAGTGGAAAAGTGGATAAGAACGGTAATGCCTTCAAATGAGATGATTGAGATCTATGAGAAAGCAACTAACTTTGGTCTATAAAAGGCAAGCAATACTACAAGGAGAAACAAGCTTGGGAATAGCATTTTAGACCTTTCAGTACTTCAATAACTTCTCGTTTTTATTATCCATTTCAATTATAATTTTCAAATGTACCAGTTTATGGTGGAAAAGTGGAAAAAGAACAATAATGCAAGATCTGCTGGGAAGCACTTAATTTTGCTCTATAAAAAGCGAGTAATTCTTCAATGAAAGACAAGCTTTGAAAGTTTCTGAATAATACTGAAACCTCTATTTACTACAATTACTTTTCATTATAGTATCCATTTTAGCTACAATTCCAAATTTATCTAAGGTACCGTTGTTTTCTCTAAAAAGCTTCATAACACTTCAACAGTTGCAATCTTCAAGTACCATCAATACTAGAGTTTAATTCCACAATTTGTATGTCTTCTTCCATTGCTTCATTAAATCAAAACAAGATCAATTACTTGTTTATTTTCCTATATTTTATTCGCGCATTTCTTGATATTTTGATGAGAGGAATTAGTTCAATTTCCATAGATATTTCCTAATTCAGGATGCAGCTCCAATACAAAATGCAACCAACAGTAAGACAAACTTAATAAAGTTTAACCAATTCCTAGAAAAAATATTAAAACTATAATTACCTGTATCTCCAGTTCTCTCTTCCTCATTCCTGAAACTCTGTAACTGAATTTGCAATTTAAAAATGGAGCTCTGGATCAAGCTCTGCCCTCACATTCAAATGCAATTTTTGCTTCACCCCAATTAATTCAAATCCATCCATTCTGAATTATAAACACCTGTTTACTCTCACAGTCTCGCTTCAAGCAGCGAAAAAAAGGAAAAAGTAAGTTGCAAGTCAAGTCAACGAATCAATCAGAAATCAGTGGCACTAAACTAATGCACTAAAGCACAGCAGTGGCTGCAGGTTGAGCTGACTGGCCTCCAACCAAACATTGTTAAACCCAACCTCATCTTGACAAGAATAAGCCGCTAGAATCGGTTGGGGGATCTAAGAGTCTGCACCGCGGAAGTCGAAGAACACAGTAACAGAGAACAGAGAGCAGGGGTTTGATACAGCCTGGCGCAAATATTAATTGGATCGCGTTCGGTAATGGGTGGGCTGGGCTTTATAAATTTAAAGTTAGGGTACTTAATGTTTTAAAAAATCATATGAAGGGTTTTTAGGAAGTAAAAAATATTGTGTAAATAAAAAAGTGACAAATACCGAAATAGGTGCATCCATTTGTGCAGCACCGTTAAATCATGTTCTTAAAATAATCGTCACATTCAGATCAATCCACATGCTGATTATGTAAGGAAAATATAAAATATTTTTTTATTTTTTTATCTTCTTAAAAAGTGACAAAAATAAAAAAAAATGACAAATTTTAAAAAAGTGACGAATTCAAGAAAGCGGCACAAATTAAAAGAAGTTATACATATTTAAAAAGTAACAGACAATAAAAAAAAAGTGACGCGCTCAAAATTAAAAATAAAAGTGACAAACTAAAAAAAGTGACAAATAAAAAAAAAGTGACAATCTTTTGACGAAATTCACGGACTTCCTCCTTTGTAACAATTAGAGTTGAATTTTTCCTTGCAAGAACAAAAGTTAACACCAAAACCTCTTACCACCAACAAAAAAAAGGTGATAGAAAAAGTGATAAACACTAAAAAAGTGACAAACGTTCAGAAAAGTGACGAAAGTTAAAACAAAACTGCAGACATTCCAAAAAGTGACAAAACATCAATCGAAAAAGTGACAAACCATTCATTCATAACTCTTCTTCTCACAAAATTTTACAAACAATCATAACCCACAATTTTCAATATAGCTAAAGTATCTAATAAACCCACAATTGATGAGCAAGTTAAAAGATTTTGAACTAACAACTTGGGTAATATAATCATAATCCACAAATTTAAATAAAACCAACTTACCCAATGAGCAAGTTAAATACAAATAAAAAAAAAATGACAACACTAAAAAAAGTGACGAAACTCCGATCATTTTTCGAGGTGAATCGTATCACTTTTTAATAAAAAGTTAAATGTAATGTCATTTTTAATATAACTTTTTAATAAAAAAAAAATGACATATAATATCAATTTCATTGAAAAATAGAGTGAAATCTGACATGAACGGAAATTTTCATCCTAGCTCGGACAAATAATTTCCCTGGCAATAGTATGCAAGGCTTAAAGCTGGAATAACAATACAATCTATAACATTTCAATACATATTATTAATTTTCTTTTAATCATAAACAAGCTAAACTGCATCAATAAATAACACGGCATAATCTATAGAAATTGATGCCTCCAAACATACATCAAATAGTCTAAAGATAAAATCAGGGGTATAGCAAAATTTGGCTTCAGTAGATTCTAAAACAGAAGTTTACTCTTCATCCTCAGTAACTTGGGTGCCCAATCCCTTCAACCCACCATGGAGCCTTCTTCTTGAAGGTGCATCCATGGAGACGTACAAGAACAACTTAATCATAAACGAGAACGAAGAGGTAAATTGATTCAAACAGTACAGCCATCAATCATAAATTTTGTTCTTCCTCCTTCCTCGTTCCACCGATTTTCTGAGACAATGCTTGAGAAAATCTAGAAGAAGAAGAAAACATGTAAGACAACTGGAGTTTCCACATGGGTCCATTTCAAATTGACGTTCAATACCATCTGAGATCTCAATGGACCCATCGGACAATTCTTTGAAAATTATGAAATATGTTCGTAAGCAAGACAAATTTTCTCTATTAAGCACAAACGATTACGTCTCTTCACTTTGATCTTGACTGCTTTTTTGTTACTTTTTATGTGACGGGATCGATTGAATGGTTGGATGGAGGATAATTGTTTGACGGAGAACGAAATAAATCAGTAGGGTTTAGTTTCAAAATTGACGAAGGAATACAATATTTTTTACTTTGTACTTATGTTTCAGCTTATTTTTCAAAAGAGTCTTGTATTTAGGGTATATAGTCTAATTTCCTCTTTAAAGTTTTTGGGCATTTAAAAGTCAAAGTGAAAACCACAAAACAAGAGTTTTTAAATGGGAAAAATTCTCTCATTTCAAGTGTATGGTTTACGTAAATTCAAAAGTCAGGTAAATAGTTTAACAATTCAAAACTCAGGTATTAGATAATTAATTAAAAATATTTATTAATTAGGTCACAATTATACAATTAATTGTCACATATACATAATTATAGGTCACATATTATCAAATTAAATAGTCACTGATGATTTTAAGGTCAAAAATTCAAACAATTATAGGTCACGGTTAATTTCATGATTACGGATTATTTTTTAGTCACATATTGTCAAATTTTTCGATTACAGTTAAATATTTAATCACATACTACTGGCACTACCACTTTAGCCACTTTTGACCACCCTCATCCCACCACCAACAAACCTACCACCATCAACCATGACCAACACCATCAATCCCTATTAGTGTAATGCTTCACTACATACCCATGCTCCGGTCCAAAGACCACGACCCCCTGTACGTATCTCCATTGGATCCAACCCTCCATTCGACCTGACTTAACATCACCTTCAAAAGTCGCACCCGATGGTCGCGAACTGCGGCAACATTGCGACACTACCGACAGCAGCGTTGGACGGCGAAGAGAGGCAAGAGAGATGAGGATAGGGGAAGGAGAGAGAAAGGGGAGGAGGAACGTAAGGGGAAGGAGAGAGAGAGAGAGAGTAATAAATTCAGGTTAGGGTTTTAATATATTACCTGATTTTTTAATAATGAAACTTGGTCCCTAATTTTTGAATTTCAATCTCCAAACACATGAATTATTGTAGTTTCCCTTTTCAAAATTCAATTTCAAATTTCAAATATAAGGTTTTACTTTTCAAAAATTAGATATTTTATTTTTAAATATTAATTATTAATTATACAATTTTCATCACAAACCCTAATCAATTTTCATCCCTCAGTCTTTTCACTTTTCTCTCCGCCTTCTCACGGTGACGTCGTCTGCTCAGCGCTAGATCGTCGCTGTCGTGCGGATGCAATCCCTAGAATTTTCCTCCTCCTCTTGTCTCACCGTCTTCTCTCTTCTCACTTTCTCAGATCGTCGCTGTCGCGCGGACTAGAGTGAACGAAGTTGCTACTGCAGCGATCGCTATGCAATGAGAAGACGGTGTGGGCGTAGCGGTGGTGGTTGGGTGTGGTGTAAATGGAGATAGAGAAGATGGTGGTGGTGGTTGTGTGCTGTGGGTAGTGGTGGTAGATTTGTGCGGTGTGGGCGTAGCAGCTGCGGTATGTGGATCTGTGCAATGTGGTGTGGTGTGGGCGTGACAATGGATCTATGGTGAGGTGGTGGTTATGTGTGGTGTAAATGGAGATAGAGAAGATGTTGGTGGTGGTGTGATGTGGGTGGTGTGGTGCGCGGTGGTAGTATGTGGTGGTGGTGGATCTATGCGGCGTGCGGTGATGGTAGATCTGTGTTGCGACGATAAGTGGTATGTTTTGGTCGGGAGGTGGTGGTGGTATGTTTTGGTTGGGAGGTAGTGGTGGTTCTGGCGGCGACGATGACAGTGGTGAGGTAGTGTCATAAGTTTTGGTGGTGGTCACAGATTATTTGGTCGTTTGTGACCATTAAATTCATTAATTTGTGATCGATAAACAGTATGTGACAATGAAAAGTATAAATTGTGAACAAAAATTAATTTGTGATCTAAAAAATTGTTAATTTGTGACTGATAATTCGATTGTTTGTGACGTCTACTAAGTTGTGACTTATAATGTTCGTGATTTGTGACCAATTAATAAGTTGTGACATTTCAATTTTTTATTTGTGACCGATGAACAAATTGTGACTTATAAAATTTTTGAATTGTGATCGTAAAATAATTTGTGACCTATAAAATTTCTGATTTGTGACCGTAAAATAATTTGCGACTTATAAAATTTCTAATTTGTGACAATAGACAAATTGTGACATATAAATTTTTTAAATTGTGACCGTAAAATAATTTGTGATGTTTTAAATTTTTATTTGTGACCAATGAACAATTTGTAATCTATAAATTTTTTGAATTGTGACCGTAAAATAATTTGTAACATGTAAAATTTGTGATTTGTGACCAATTATATAGAATTTATAATCAAATTGTATAAAATTGTGACATTAATATATTTAATTAATTAATCTATAAATAAAATTTAAAAAATATGAGATTTGAAATTTTAAACCTTAAAAAATCTGAAATTTGAAAATTTAAACTTTATCTCTCAAATTTGAAATGGGTGAAACTTAACATCTTGGTCATGAAATTTTGCCAAAGTCAAATCCTTACGGCCTAATTTTATTCTTGACTTTACAAAAGTCAGCCCTTTAAAATAATTCATTAAAGTATTTGAAAGTCTAAATTGAATACGTTTCCTCGACAAAGTTCAACATCGGTGTGAGTTGGGGTTAGCCATGTTTTGACCTTCGGGGTTCAGAAACGTGGCTTGAAAAATGACGAGTTTGGTATTATTAGTAGGCTAGTAAACAAAGTAATAATTACACCATATGTACCATAATTTCCAAATTTCCACAAATTCTACCCGTTCTTTTTAAATACATGTTTACTGTGAATTCTCGTCAACTAAAACAAGCCCAGCGCCACCTACTTTCCCACCACCACTTTCGCGGCACCACCACCAGTGGCACCTCCTCCTACGCACTCCAATTGCTACTTCACCACCGAGGACACTTTATCAACCTCCAATGAGCAATCCAATTGCAACATAGAATGTAGCAGGCAATAATGGTGAGGGTGATGGTGGTGACAATAAATGTTATAAGTGTATGGCGAGTGGTGGTGATGTAACAATGAATGTTACAAGTTGTTTATTCGGCACGATGATGGTGTTGACAACAGATGTTACGATGAAAAATAGGTGACACAATATAACACGTTGAATTACAAAAGTGATGAAGGCCACTTCGATAGAAACAAGATAGTGAAACATGTGTAACATAATTTTACAAAATATAAGTCATTGTGTTATAAAATTTATTTTAAAAAAATGTTCATTAAGAACACAAATTCACCTATGTAGACGAGTGTGACATTATTAGGAATAATGCTATGTAGCGCAGCTATTGTTTAATATCAATCTTGGAGGCATCAATTAAATTACATATACAACTACAAGAAATTATGATCCATTTAATATTCGATATCACTCGTGCTAGATAAAATTTTATTACATTATTAGTGGACAAATGACAAAAGCAACACTAATTCATCAGCTATGTTAAAAGATGTTTCAAATAAAGGTTCATGTTGCAAGAAATAGTGTATCCCCTTCCTTCGAAAAGAAATTGACAAAAGCAAAATTTCCCCAATCACGCGCAGCCCTCTCAGAAGCAACTGAGCAAGCCCACTGATTTGGCGGGAAACAGATAACCGGAGAGGAAACAGTATAATGGGATCGGAGGCGTCACTGCCGAAATGGGCATCGAAGCCTTGCATAATGAGCATTGATGAAGCCGGTCGTGGTCCTGTTTTGGGTAGTAATGCCTTCACACGCACAAATTCAGTTCTTGATTGCAGATTTACATCTGTTTCTCCCCCATTTTTTTTTAATAAAAATATATTTTTTTACAGGACCAATGGTCTATGGGTGCTTGTACTGTCCAAGCTCCTACCAGAAAACTCTACCTACACTCAACTTTGCAGGTACAAGCTTTAAGCCTTGTTTTATATTTCCTCTTTTACCAATTATATAATTGAGTTTTTTTTTTTTTTCGAAGATGGTATGCTTGGTTTTTTTAATATAATTACAAGGACTTCAATTACTGAAACCTTTAGAATTAATATAACAATGTAAATAAACAGAACGCAAAGGAGGAAAATATTAAAATCAAGGAGGTAATAAATTAAAGAATTAGAGGAGAACTGAGGTTAGGTCCGAACAAATCTGCTTAAACTATATGCAACATTATATCGTACTTGATTTACCAGTGAAATCTGAGCGTACTCTTCTTGACTGGATTGAAGCTCAAATTTGAAATAGAATATACACACTCCAAAAGATAGATAAAGTATAAAAATATTTGTGTGGAGGAAAGGAAAGGAAAGACAAGAAGAGTTCAATTTTTACCAGTTTTTCTTAACAACAATTTAGGTATTATATATTTGGCAGAAAATATGTACGAGGACAAATTGTCCATTAGAGTGCATATTCACGCTTTTACTTATGAATTTGCATAAAGAAGTACCATATTATGGCTAAGATTTAATTTGACCGCTATCAAACATTGCAATTGCAAATAACGTATTCAAAATCTTTGGGTACTAAAATTAATTCCTTTAAGTGTCCTGTGATTTTTAGAATGTACCTCACTAGAGTAATTTTGGTTGCATTAGCTAGCTAGCTCCTAAAGCTAAAATAACTGAAAGTGTTTTAGACCACGTTATGATGAGTTAACTGAACCTTATCCCATAGTTGTGATTTATTAAGGAAAATTTTCTTTCTCTAGAATATGATCTAATCCAAAACAGGTAAAAGAAATGCCATTTCATCTTACTTAAAAATTAGTATATCAATTTCTATTAAATCTAATAAGTATTTACTTGGGTAATTTGTGGTCTACAACTTGATTCTTTCAACTTCAAAGGGATATGGATTGAAGTTTGGTAAGAGTTTAAGAGTTTGTTCGGGAGGGATTTTAATCATAATTCTAGCCGTTATAGTCAACATGTGAACCCCACCCGTGAGAGAGAAAGTCAAAAATGTTGGTTGATTTGATAGTTAACTGCTAGAATTTTGATTAAAATCTCTCCCAAACAAGCTCTAAAAAACACTTTACCAGGGGGAGATGCAGAGCCTTCTCAAGTCTAATAAAACATTTAACAGGAACCAAGAGTGCATTGTTATCTTAGAAAGACATTTTTTTATTGCCATTCATGCCTCATATAGCTAGATACTGTTGACACATTAAGAAGAGACAAAGTCAGATCTGTTGTTGAAAAGAAGAACCTTAAATTTGTTGGATCATCTTCTGTTCAAGAATGCAATAAAAGAGGTGCAGGTGGAGAGTAAATTCTATAGGATCTTATGCAATATAGCCATGGAGTTTACTAGCATATTAGATACCTAGAAATGAGCTCAGACTCTATTTGGTTGAAAATTTATTAGCTAGGCTCGTGGTTGATGTTTGGAATGATGGGGGAACTTGGTGGAGATGTGTGAACTTTTTAGTTTCAAACCGCATTTATGAATATATTTACTGATCAAAAGACAACAGTGCTAACATCAAGATATCTAGAGATTTGTAGCAAATAGGTGAGCTAGTTTGTAAATTATGTGTAGATAAAAAGAGCGGACAGTAAAGAATCTGTGATTTCTGGAAGATCCTAGATAAGGGACTTCAATTATTTGATAATCTAAAATGATAGGACCCTACAAAAAGGGGTGTCAGTATGGGGGAAGTCATTGGATTTTTTTTGTGGGAAAATATCACCCACCAAGTAACCTTCGTGATTTTTATTTTTTATTATTATTATTGTTGTTGTTGTTGTTGTTGTTGTTGTTGTTTTGATTGATAATTTGGGAGATCACTTTTAAAGTGGAAGGTGGTATCCCTTCTGGAAGAAAGAATAGCAGATGCTACCAGCTAGCTTCCTTTTGAATGCTTTACATGAAATGTCATTGTATGTTGCTACCATACTTTAAAAACTATGTTTGGATTTTTTAAATCACATTAAATGTCAAAGGTGTCTCATTTTACAAAATAAATCACAGCTGTAGGTTTAGAAAATACAGACACTATCCAAAACGCAAAGGTTGGTTTTATCATAGATTAATGATCAATTCTCTATGATTAGGCCTGTATGTTAACAATGTTAGCTGACAAAATTTTGTGTGTGTGTGTCCTACCCCACACATCACTATGTATCAAATCAAATGGATGGATGATATTCGGTGTGTGTGCAGGAAACGGCAGTGTTTTACTTTTACCAAGCCTACAAGAATTGCAATCAAATTGGACAGCATTAAGTGAAAGTGATTATTTATTCCCAAGTAGTCCAGAATTGAGCAAATTATGAAGTACATTAGGATTTGGATGTCCGAGATGTTTTGCCATGCTTGGCAATCAACATGAATAGAGTTACAAGTAACAAAAGGTAATAAAAAACATGGAGATGAAGGTAAAGAAAAAGGAAAAAGACGTCCCACTTTAATCCCCCTCACGATCATCTTCCCTAATTGTTGATCCTGCACAATACAACCAGATTTAGAGAATTCAACTTTCAAATACTTTTCAACAAATTGACCAACAGAAACAAGATTAGTAATAAGGTTTGGAAACACAAAGACATTGGTTAGAGAAGGAGAAACATCACCCGTGGTAGTGATAGGTAAATAACTACCATAAGCAGTATGAATCTCAAGATTTCCAGAATATGAGTACATTGGTAAGAGTTTTGGTGCAGTTTGTCATATGATTTAAGGCGGCAGTATCAAAAAGCCAAGGAGAAGATGTAGAGAAGGGTTTACCTCAGAGTTCCAAAGCAAAGAATGCAGAAATGATCATTTCAGGAGTCACACCGGTGGAACAGAAGTAAAAGCGCTTTATGTCAAAGGTGTTGTATCCACATAATTACTTGCACTAGAAGAGCCAACGGTAGCAGTACATGTTATTTCAGATTTCTTGGATCTTTTTGGAGCAGCTAGAAGCCAAATGGCCAAATTTTTTTGCAACTAAAGCCCTGGACAGTGCTCATGTCCCGGCCTCTTAACTTGCCTTGTGCTGCAAAAGCCATATGAACAGGGGAAGAGGTGGAGCGATTTCTTCCATGGTACTTTTAGTGAGGAGGCGCTCTTCTTCGTGAAATAAGTCATTGAGGCATGCATCCAGTGAGGAGACAGGATCTCGGTTCATAAGATTAGATCGGATGCCTTCGAATTCAGATCTTAGTTTCATAAGAAACTGAGCTTTCTTAGTTGTTTCATGGACTGATTGGATGGAACTAAGACCTTCAGAAGGTAAAGTGTCTTAGATAATGTCAGTATATTCAGCTCAAAGATTTATTAAGGTAGAGTAAAAATCAAAGATGGACAGATTCTCCTGTTAGAGATGGGCCAAATCAAGTTCAAGTTGGAAACGACGAGCAGTAATGTTCTAACTGTAGACCTTCTTAAGGTAAGTCCGCATCTCAACAGCAATCTTTGAGTGTCGGAGGTTCAAGACAAGGTTGGATTCGATAGATCCAAGAATCCACGTCATTACTTGGGCATCCCTGACTTCCCATTTTGGGTCTGTGCCTTTATCAGGAGCAGGTTTGCTGCCATCAACATGGCCCCATAGATCCTGGACTTGGACAAAAACCTTGAAGTGGAATTCCCAGGCTAAGTAGTTTTTGCCATTAAAACGAATCAAGAAGGCATCAGACTTGTCTGAAGATGGGGAATTGATCGAGAATAACCAAGACTAAGAACTGAACAAGAGTTTTCAGAATTGTGGCTCTGATACCATGACAAATTAGAGAGTTTTTTTTTTTGGTGAGAAAACTGTGTTCTCTATCGTTAGAGAATACCCTTTATATAGGAAATATACATGCTGAGATTGCAGCCTTGATTTACAGCCTGCTGATTTATAGTAATTTACAACCCTTCTTTAATATTAGCATGCATATCAAATCCAGAAAAACCTCTTAACATAGATACTAAATGCTTCATCAAGCCTTACTGGTGATTGACAAATAGTACCTTATACATACATGTTATAAGAAATAAATTAGAAGTTGTTACATAGGCGAGTTTATGAATAACAATCCGTTAGGCAAAATTTATAAATTATTTATAAATGGTCAAACTTCATTTTTAACCGCACTTTCCAACGTATTCACAAATTCTATTCAGTTATCCACCACTCATTTCTATCTATTTATAAAATTCTTCCCAAAATGGAGGCTAAATAAAAACAACTAACAAGGCGAGTTTATGAATAACAATCCGTTAGAAGTTGTTACATAGGTGAGTTTATGAATAACAATCCGTTAGGCAAAATTTATAGATTATTTATAAATGGTCAAACTTCATTTTTAACCGCACTTTCCAACGTATCCACAAATTCTATTCGGTTATCCACCATTCTGATAAGCTCCCATCCACCTCACTCATTCTAGAAGGGAATAGAAGAATTTACCTGCAAGTAGGGGGAGGGGAAAACTGAATTCAGTTAGAGAATAGATCTATAAATAAGGGTAGAAGTTAGGGGATAGGAGGAAAAATATTATGTAATTGGTTGAGCCAAGGGGGAGAGAACTAAGCCTCTCGAAAGCTTAGAATTGTTCTGTCAACATTTCATTTCCAGTTTCATTGAATATAAATTACATTTCATAGTTTACATTCTTCTATTCTACAAGCAATCACTGATACATAGTTGAGTTACTGAAATCCTATTGATTTAGTACTAATTCCAGCTCTGTTATCATTCATCAGATCCACTTCGCAGCAGCAGTTCTTCATTTCAGCAATCAATTCACACGTTTCACAGCAGCAGAGATAGGGGATCCTATCAAAATGGTATCAGAGCACTCGATTCTAGAGGGAATGGCAACACAATTCAGCAAGGAAATGGAAGAAAAGTCAGGATTGGATGCACAAGGCCGCCTGGACATATCAATCTTCTATGGAGAAGATACGTATTGGTGGGTGTCGAAGGCGGAGAAGATTTTCTCCAGAAATCAAATGTCGGAGGCGGAGAAAATCGAGGCTGCCAAACCTGGGATTAGTTTCAGAAGGTAGATCAACAACCTGTGCAAACTTGGAGAGAATTGAAAGGGTTGATGCTTGGCAAATTTCTACCATCTCAGGATTCCATGAAGCAGAGGATAGAGGAATTGAAACCTGATATTCAGAGGGACATGGCAGCAATAGTGAAGGAGCTCGACTTGATGATCAAAAAATTGGGAGGCAGAAAAAGGTCGGGCAGTAATGAAGATGGGATATCCCAACTTACACCAAATGACTGCCAAAATAAAGGAGGCAAAATCGATTTGATGATGAGAAAAATGGATGGGCAGGAAAGAGAGAGCGAGACGACAGACAACTCACCTGAGGCGGCGATTTCTAAAGCCCCTTTGCTGGAGAATCTGACTCGACACACTGGGAAACCAGAAATCTCACCCAAAACCAACAAAGTAGAAGAAAGTGTAGTTGGTTGGGGCAGCTGGGAGGAAACCATCATCAGAACGAATCAGAAACTAATTGAAATCTTACCATCCTCATTGCCGAAGGAGAAGAGATCGGAGATGGAAAGGATCTCTACAAGTCGGCTGAATCTGGAGAAGAGGAATGAATGGAAAGTATTGGACTGGGTGGATTTGGATTTTGGCTGGAAGTCGGCCAGCAGGAAGAAGACTTAAATGAGTATTTAAAACAGGCCCAATTATGTTTCGACTCATCAAGAGTCAAAACTAACTCCAGCAACCCACTTATTAGCTGCAGCCCACGTATTTTCCTCGGGCTAAAATCGGACACCTACGCTGAAGCCTCTCTTTTATGATCCGGTGGAATGGGCTTTATGATGAATATGACCCAAGTAATTGAAGACAAAAATCAAGTGGGAATGGCAGTCCAAGACTTAAGTGGACCCAAATACACCATGCTAGCTACTCTTCAAAATCAGTGGGCTTCAAAAGAGACAACAATCTTCCCTACCAAAATTGTGACGATGGAAGACCCGACAATTGGCAGCACCAACACCTTCTTGACTCCCACCTTGAGGACAAGGTGGATTTGGAAACCGGGGGTATTGATAAGCTCCCATCCACCTCACTCATTCTAGAAGGGAATAGAAGAATTTACCTGCAAGTAGGGGGAGGGGAAAACTGAATTCAGTTAGAGAATAGATCTATAAATAAGGGTAGAAGTTAGGAGATAGGAGGAAAAAATATTGAGTAGTTGGTTAAGCCAATTAGGAGAGATCCAGCCTCTTGAATGCTTGGAATTGTCCTTTCAATTTCCTATTTTCCAGATCATTTCAATTCAATACAAATGTACTTTGTTTACAAACAGTTGCATCAATCCATCTAAACTACATCTCACTCCAACAGTTATTATACATCTTACAAATTCACTAACACATCAAATCCTAGTTCACTGCCACAGATTTACGGCAGAAGTTCACCACAGCAGAATCGGCATCTCTTCTATACAGTTGGTTTGCAGAATTCCAGCAAGAGTAGCCATCAATTGAGCAGCAGAGACTGGGGATCCTAGCAAGAGGTTATGGATTGGATTCGGTAGGTAGACTAGACACATCACTATTCTATGATGGCGATCCAGATTGGTGGCTAGGGAAAGTAGATGAAATTTTCGCAAGGAATCAATTGTCGGAGTGGGAAAAAATAGAAGCAGCTACGGCATGTTGGTGCGATGAAGCTTGGGAGTGGTTTATGAATAACAATCCGTTAGGCAAAATTTATAAATTATTTATAAATGGTCAAGCTTCATTTTTAACCGCACTTTCCAACGTATCCACAAATTCTATTCAGTTATCCACCATTCATTTCTATCTATTTATAAAATTCTTCCCAAAATGAAGGCTAAATAAAAACAACTAACAATAGTTAGCAACTGAGACTGTCTATAAAAAGTAGTAGTATGTAACAGATTAATTCTAATTACATATGTTCATACAAGATCATTTTATAATTTGATTAAAAAATGTTATAAATCAAGCATTATAACTTCTGCATTAATTTAATAGTACCTTTTTGTCTCTTCTCAAGTAATCTAGTATCATTATCTGTTTTAAATTGATTCACTGCCGGTTATGAAGTGTTGATGTTACTTGCATTTAGAAATTAATGGTAGACAGTGCATTATACCTTCTGAATGCTAGTTTATGGTAGTCTTCCAATACCACACATCACAGTAGATGGGAAATCATACTCTGATGAAACTTCTGAATCATATCTGAAAACCCAGATTTAGCTAATTTCCCTTTCTTGGCTTTTTTGGAGTTAAAATGGGATAAGGTTTCGTTCTCTAGTTGTACATTGTTGGACTATGTATCCAAGAGCAATTTGGTCCTCAATTCTCATATCTAAATTTGTTTACAACTGGCTTGTGGCTCATAACCTTGGCAATTTATTTATCAGGCATAAAAACTGTTTTGACAAATGAAATCTCTACACTTCTTTGTATGCAGATTCAAAGATATTAAAAGAAGAAAAGAGGGAAGAGTTATTTGAGAATTTGAAGGTGGACGAGTCGATTGGATGGGCTGTTAATGTGATAGATCCAAGAGGCTCTCATCCAAAATGTTGAAGAAGTTAGTATTAAATTTTTGCCGTATTCTTTACATATTCCAGTGGAGCAGCTTTATCACATGATATGTACTGGTTGATTCTCTACAGAAATAAGATAAACCTTAACGAAATATCACACGATTCTGCCCTGGGCCTCGTCAGAAAGGTGTTGAGCATAGGTGTTCTTCTTACCGAGGTAGAAGTTAATTATTTATATCCAATGAATGCTTTTAAAAAGATAACAAGGGTGATAAAAGGAGCTTTGTGATAATTTTTAGCATATACGAAGGCTAACACCAACAAGTGGAGGAGACACCAATAAGTTAATGACAGGACAAATTGGGAGGTTAGGGCATTTCCTGCACATATCTAAAGAAACTTTCTTTACACGAGGGATGTGCTCCCACTAGAAAGTTTAGAAGTGTAAGAGGAGAGGTAGACCAAAATTAAAATGCCTCTTATGGTTTTGAAGGATCTTTTGTATTGGATCTTTCAGTAGTTGGAGGATGGGCCAAACAGAGTAGCAAAAATGAATTCATGTAGCTACCTTTTATTTGAAATAAGGCTCAGTTTGTTGTTTGTCTTTTCTTGTTGTTTGTCTTGTGATTATTGTCTGGATATTTATAGCATCTGATTTAGATCTTTCACTTTCACTGATTACATGCCTTGTAACTATTCATCAAGGAAATGCCATACTGAGTTTAGAAACCAACAAAAAAAAAAAAAAGGAGTTCCACTATCAACTCCACTGTAAACCAACAGACATGCAATCCACTCAAACAATGTTTCAGTTTTTTTTTTTTTTTTAATATTTTTTTTTGACTATGACATTTAGCTTTGGGGGCGAATTTTCAGAGCTCGACGTTGCGAGGGTTCATGTTCAAGTCCCACTAGTAATTGGATCGTATAATTTTGCTTACCCAAAGTCTGTTGTGAATAAGTCTTATTTGTTGTATTTGGCTAATGTTTTCATATTCAGATAGTGTTCTACACTGCTGACCTTTTACTGTACATGTTTCTCTTTCATTGTAACAAAGAACTGACCAGAGATTAAGAATGGACAACAGGCATAGGCCAAAAAGATGTAAACATATTAATATACTCTGTGTACCAAATCTATGTGGATACCGTTGGTGATGCTGAAAAGTATAGAGTAAAGCTGTCTGAGAGATTTCCAAATATTAAATTTGTGGTGGCAAAGAAAGCTGACAGTCTTTACCCTGTTGTAAGTGGTGCAAGTATTGTTGCAAAGGTGATTCTCTTTATACTACTCTTTTTATGTTGGTTCTTCACATTCCTCTATGGTCATATTTTTCTGGATAGTTTGAGCGTCAAAATTGTTGTTTCTTTCAGGTCACAAGAGACAGAGCTCTGCAGGATTGGGTGCTTGATGAAACCGCTGAAAAAATGCATACAAGTTTTGGATCTGGATATCCAGGAGGTAATTTTTTCATTAATTTTGGTTGATTTAGAATATTATGTGGTCCATTTTTGTTGTCGATATATAAACATACATTGATTTCTTGCAGATCCACAGACAAAGGCCTGGTTGGAAGATCATAAACACTCAATATTCGGATTCTCAACACTGGTGCGCTTCAGTTGGGGAACATGTACAACATATTCCAAAGACATGGTTGAAGTGCTATGGTTAGTCTCTGAATGAATATAGGATGACAAATGTCCATCTTTGCTTCTGGTTTCTTCTCTTCTTTTCTCAATTTTTCTCGTGCTATGTAAATGATCACAGGCTTTGCCGCATTTTCCTGCTCTTGAATTTTTAAAAAAATTCATATTACTTCTCGTATCCATGATCACAGAATTTTAAATTTGGTATCTCTACGCTGCTATCCTAATAATGGCTTGATAGGCTGAAAATTCAATAATCTCTTCTGGATTCACACACTATGCACTTGTGATATAGTACTTGCGTCAAAATTTAATAGAAATCCTTTTGATAGGGAAACTGATGATATTGATGAGGATGGTAGCAATGGAAGGACCAGGAAATGACAACTGAAACTAACTAGTGGTGGTTTCACTCCAGTGAAGAGAAAAAGTGAAGAAACTGAATCAAGTGGCAAAGGCCGTCGCAAGTTTTTTCAAGCTCGTAAACTTGAGCTTCTCTCCCATTTCTGAAGGCAATCTGAATCGTTTCTATTACCATGGGTATCATGTTTCTGTCTGTCATTCTACTAATCTTTCCTCATTGTTTTTTATATTATACTAACAAAGGAAATACATTTTTATGTCGATTATTTGTCTTCATCCGATGGCATATATTTCTTTATTTGGTCAAAATTTTTGATTTAGCAAGTGATGGTGGGAAACTTAAAAAAATCGCGTTTAGTGGTAATGAGTGACAATTGACCGTTAGGAAAAGAGAATCTTTTGAACCATTTAAATGTGCCATTTGGTACATTTTCTCTTTGATTTGAATGAGAGAATTATCCTAATCACTGATTTAGAAGGTTGTCGGGCAATGAATCTGTTGTCTATGATGTGTTAACTCTTAGCCAGAAGTTTTGTTGTGGATGCAGTATCTGACCCTTGTCTAGAGCTGGTTTTGGATACTAACAAAGATTGAAGTCGCGTAGAAGTTTAATTTCAACACGAAAGCCTGAAGTCAAAGACTCAAAAGAACCTGCTGTTGCCAATTAGTGTTTCCCCTTCATAGGATGATGTAAATATCCAAAAAATCATTCAGATGAATGCTAGCATATTTTCCTGCTGAAGGGCAATCTGAGGTCTGTTTAATACTAATGAGCAAAGCCCTGTGTTCTGAAGGAAGACAAATGTCAACATTGTGGAGATACAGCTACAGTGCTTTTTTACTTATTTTTCCGAACTGGTTTTCCTTTGAAGAGCTTGTAGCCTTGTACAATTTTTAATGGTCGAAATTATAGGTAGCATATGATGAAGAGGCAACGCAAGGAGAAACTTTGACCCAGTGTTTCGTGCTTAAACTTAGAAGCAAGTTCTCTAACTCTAGCATTTGATTACCAGGAAGTAAGCTATTATGCCACAACTGAGTGGCGCATATTTTAATGCTCTCAGTCGATGTCTTTTAGGTAATGAAGAAAATCCATGGATCATATGATCTCTCACGTTAAATAGTATGACGTTTTCTGTGTAGTACGAAATTGCATGTGGTACTCATGAACCTAGCTGAATGTATCAAACCTTGTATGTGCTACTACTGTTTTTCCTTGACTCATTGATGGCTATATCTATAATACCAAGTGAAGTCCTTTACGATGAGATATTTATTGATCCGAAGAGACATAAGATACCTTAGTTAGGAGGTCAGTCGACAAGTGCCGAGCTCAGTGATACCCAAGTTCAATTTCAAACCAGACTGAGATGGAATGAGTTGAGCTCATAGTTCGAGGGATTGGCTATGTATAATTGATCTATAAAATGTTCAAGCACGCCAAATAAATCCACCATTAATGTTAAACAATTGACAAAGAGGCTAGAGCTCATGTTGGGGACATAGGCCAAAGCTCGTGCTATGGTTCAATTATCAAAGAGTTGCTGAGCTCAAACCATACGAGGGTCGAAATCAAGAGGATAAAGTTAATGTTAAGTTTGTTATAAATTGAGCCAATTTGCAATAACTTGTTGATAGAACTTATACCATTTATTATGAATATTAAAGTCAAGAAATATAACAAGATAAAAAGAATTGCACAAAAACATAAAGATTTTATGTGGAAACCCAAATCAAGAAAACTTACAGGTAGAGGCGAAAAATTCACTATAATCAATAGCAAAGAAATACAAAAGGATCTTGCAAACTCTAAACCTATCTCAAAATATGTGAGTCTCTTTCCTTATAAACTAGATTTTCTCACTTTGATGTTCTCTCAATACTATACAATGTTTTGTTATACTTTCACAAGATTATACATCACGTGGACTATATATAAGAACTCGTTACAAGTGTTTTAGATGAAATATAACTCAAGAAATGAATCAGAATATAAAAAGGACTCTCCAATCGGAATACAACGCTACTTGAGCACTAGGCGGGTGACAGCTTTGTCGCTCGAGCAAAATGTTGGAGTCAAGCGGGTGCTGGCTTTTGGTTCTGTTTTCACCCTCGATGCTCGAGCGCCAACAAGGTGCCCACTTAGCTAAAAAACATCGACTTATTCTCCGCGAAAAAGCTTCAAAATCAAGTTTTCAATTATCCAAAATCTTTTTACCAATCAAACTTCCAATTTTTAATGAACTTTGATCAATTTTTCAACCATACATCCAAACTAAGAAGACTCTTATTCCTTTTATCAATTAATCAACATGATCATAATCCCAAAAGGAATTCGGGTCATACTCCAACAATTTTTACATTGACACAAATTTCAACGTAAGAAATTGTTCTTCAAGCAATTCTCCAAATAGAATGTTACAAACTCCACCCCTTCCACCATGCACCTCCGAGCATACTCAGAAACTATAAACAAAAGCTAAACACCGTTAACCAGTAGAACTACCTTGGGCCCCAAACCTGTTTGACTCATCCCGTTCACATCCAACTCCACTTAAATTGTCAAACATGCTCGAATCACCACGAGACACGATTATCAAGATCAAAACTAGCTCCACCTGAGCTAGTGATAAGTTTTTCAATATCACTGCTCAAATAACCACAAGTACCACTTATCGAACCATAAGTTTCAACTGCATCCTAAGTGATCGTCAAACTTTCCAAAACATATAACTGGTACTTTCTGTGTCCCTTCATCACAACTCTGGAACCATTGCTAACTTTCAAAATTCCACCTCAACTATTATACATGTACCATTTTGAATCGAGAATACTTAAGAAGATAATATTTCTGTTCAAAGTAGGAGCATGTCTCACTTCACCAAGGGTGCTAACCTTCCCATCAAACATCTTGATTCTAATCTTATTAATTCCAGCTATATTATAAAGTGAATTATTTCTTATCACACGGAACCCCTTGTAACAGTTTTATATGTTGAAAACCAATCCCTATTAGAACACAAATGAAAAGTGTACGCTGTATCAAGAATTCAATCCTCGCAAGGTTTGGAGTCACCTTCAGAAATCATCAAAAGATCTCCATCATTGTAGTCTTTTTCTATAAGACTAGTTTCACGGGACTGATTTGTAGCAACAAATTTATTCATGTCATGTCGCTTCGGACGGTCCTTCTTCATGCAGTAATAATAGACTATATCACCCTCATTAACCTTTGACATGCCCCTTCCATGATCACTCAAATCCCTCTCACGAAAAAGACCATCTGCCTGGCATCCGATACGACGATCAACTGCTTCATCTTCTCTCTAGAATAAAGCGCATCATAAACCTCGTCAATTGCGAGAGTATCTCAATTATACAAGATAGTGTCCCTGAATGTCATATATGAAGCGGACAACGAACATAGCTAAATTAACCATGGGTTATCTTTATCGTACTTGAATTCCATAGTCTTCAAATCAGCGACAATGTCCTTGAATGTAGATTGATAATCTTCCAAAGATCCACATTCTGTCATGCGATGGGAATATAAGCGCTGCTTTAGATGCAATTTGTTGGTTAGACTCTGAGTCATGTATAACTATTCTATTTTTAACCATAATGCAACGACAATTTTCTCATTTACCACATCTTGAAGAATTTGATTTAAAAATGATGATGTGTATGTGATAGGGCCATTCTGATCCTTACGGTGTTTATCCTCCAATGCCAAAGTTGCAGGCATTCTATTTAGCCCCAACAAAGCATCATCAAAATCCCAGTGGGTAAGCATTGCTCGCATCACTATCTCCCACAAAGAGAATCTAGTATTGCGATGCAAAAGCAAAATTTCAAACTTCATGTGTGCCATCCCGAAACCATTAAACCTTGTTGATTAAACCCTATTTTAATAGAAGATCAAACTGGCTTCCCTAAGAACTTCAAACTTTGGCTCTGATACCAATTTGTTATAAATTGAGCTAATTTGCAATAACTCAATAATAGAACTTATACTACTTATTATGAATATTAAAGCTAAGAAATATGACAATATGAAAAGAATCACATAAGAATACAAGATTTAACGTAGAAACCCAAATTCGAAAAATCCACGAGTAGGGGTGGAGAATTTACTATGATCAATATTAAAGAAGTACAAAAGGATCTTGCAAGACTCTCAGTCTATCTTAAAATATGCGAGTCTCTCTATATATATATATATATATATATATATATATATATATATATATATATATAAAAGCTAGATCATCTCATTTTGATTTTCTTTCAATGCTATACAATGTTTTGCTATACTCTCATAAGGTTATCAAGATTATACATCATGTGGAGTATATATAGGAACTCATCACAGGTGTTTTTTTTTTTTTTTTTATGAAATTCAACTTAAGAAATGAATCAGAATAAAAAAAATGACTCTCTAGCCAAAACACGCCGAAGGGCGACAGCTCCACCCCTCTAGTGAAATGCTGGCGCTAGGCGGGCGTCATTTCTCTGCTCCATTTTTCACCATCGATGCTTGAGTGCCAACGAGTGCCCAACTAGCAAAAAAGCCCCGACTTTTCTCCACCAAAACTCCAAAATCAAGTCTTCAATTATCTATAGTCATTTTATCAATCAAACTTTCAATCCAACTTTGATTCATCTTTCAACCAGACTTCCAAAAAGAAGACTCATGTTCATTTTATCAATTAACCAACCAAATCCTAATCTCAATAGAAATTTGGATCATACTCCAACAAAGGTAATATAGTGTTGGTAAATGGTTTTTATAGTTGTGAAATAGGTCAACTTTGAGCCCAAATTTCAGTGGGACCCGTGCCTTATTTTTAACGGGACCTAACATATTCATGTTTTACTCCGCAAGAGGATTAACGTGATATATTTACTTATCAAAAACCATTTAATATTGAATGAAATATTTAATGTCTAACTAACCCACTTGGAACTATTAAATAATGAAAATTTTGATTTATTGGAAAACTTCCATACACTTGTCCCACATAGGAAAGTTATAAAATTTTGGTGTGGTTTATATAGTGTAAGTTTGAAATTGGGTTTAGGCCTCAAGGGGTACCAATAGTCTTTAGAAGGGGGGAGCCATATATCCTATGGGATTCTATCCAAACCCCACACGCGCGCGCCGCCGTCGTCGTTCGTCCGACCAGCCGGCTTGGCACAACACGAGCCCGAGCCCGAGCCCGGTCCGGTCCGTGTGCGGGTGCCTCCTTGTACTATATTGTCTTTTTGGACAAAATTTATTTAATTTTGGACCATATTGTAATTAATCAAATTCTTGGGTACTTAATAAAATTATTTCTTATTAACGGACTTATTTTCAGAAAATTATTTTAGATGGACTGTTAACTGATTTTAACCAAATAACAGCCGACTTTTAACTGAACCGTGGTGCCTATTCGGTTTATGGGACTTGTCTGAACAGTGGCGACTGTTCTGAAGAGGCTTGAATGACGTTTGAATGGCCACAAACGATTCTATAAATAGCCAGCACTGTTGTCAAAATAATTACACTATTTTCATTGCAAATATTCTCTGCATTGAATCTCATCTTCTCTCTCTCTCTCTCTCTCGTTCTGATATTTGTTTTGAAGGACATACACTTCGTTGAGTTCGCTGGAACTCCTGCAGATTGTTGTGCTGCTTCGGTAGGAGATAAAATTCGTTTTATCCTGAGAAACGATTGTTGGACGTCTTTAGCACCTTTTGAAGGCAACAAATTCGTTTTAAGGAAACATCGTGAAGTCGGTGGGCTCGAATTAATTTTCTGATTCTATTCTTCATACTGTTACCCTGTGCAGATTTTATTAAGATCGGTCTGTCAAATTATTCTGAAAAGAGAAACAACATATAGCACAATATAGAGATGATCAACAAGAGAGCTCAAACGGAGGCGTGCTCCGTTAGAAAATTTTGTTATTTGTTTGAAATGCGTTACACACACAAGACAATGTTGCACCGATCAAAATGTCAAGAATACAATTCAAAAAATACAACTTGCATTGCATTACTGATCTTTATTTTCAAGTTTTTGGCAGATTTCACGCTCCAAATTACGTTATAAGATTGGACGTATGAACGGGTTTGGAACGTAATGCTGTCATCACGAATCACTGTCATTATCACATGGTGAGTGCCCTGTGCCTTCATTCAAACTTCAATTCTGTCCTCACTTTGAAAAATCTCTCGCTCTCTCTCTCTCTCTCTCTCTCTCTCTCTCACTGTAGATAGATATAGATACAGAGACGTATGTAAAGGTGATAATGGCTTTAGAATCCATAGATGCTCTTGTCCACCAAAGCTCAACACTAGAAAAACCAATGTCAGATTCTCCAAAAACCTTGTTTGATCTTCCACCTGACTCATTTTGGGTCCCCAAAGACTACGAGCAAGATTGGTTTGATCGAAATGCAATGATGCAACGCAAAACCTCCATAAAACTCGCTGGTTCAACTCACAACTCCAAGTCCTTTTCTCACCATTCTTCAATCTCTTTCAACCAAAAACACAGACCATCTCTCATTGGACTCGCAGGTTCTACTCAAACACCTCGCTTGGGCTTCACTGGAGATGCTAATCAACGGCTAAACCAGGTGGGAAATCCTTCGTTGTTCAGAAGCTGGTCTGAACCGGGAGGTAAGCCACCAATGCAGCTCTCTGAACCGGGTTCTCCTAGGGTATCTTGTACTGGAAGGATTGGATTCAAGAATCGTGGTCATAGGACAACCGGTTTTTTGAGGCTCTTCAACTCGATTTTTCGCCCTGGGCGATCGGTTAAAGGGGAAATTGCAGGTGGATTTGAAAGAAAAATTGGACCGACCGGTAAGGTAGAACCGAAACGGTCCGTGTAAGGTAAGTGGTCAGAATCCTAAGGCGGCAATAAAAATGGCTGTATATGAATCTCATGGGGTATTCAAATAGGGGGGCCGTGGACTTGTACCAAATTCAATTATTCTTCTGATTTGTTAAACCGCTCAAATCATAATTTAACGATTTCATGCTTGACTACACTGAAATTGAAAAATTTCTCATCATTTTGAATGTGGATTCAACTTAAAACTCAATTTGCCTACGGTGTAACCTACCATTCGGAATCATTTTCTCATCGTGAGTTCGCACCGGATAAATCTCGCTCAATGTGCAGTAACCCGCAAAATATTTTATCATATTTAATTCAATTCTCCACGTGCATTAAAAAGTTACAACTTTCATGATCATTATATGAGCTATTGTTACCAATTAATTTTGAATTGGATAATTATAACAAAATAGGCATACAAATTTGTATCATCCAACAACCATTTTGAATTGGTGATCGAGCATGGCGATGTATGATGGTACCACTAGTTAGGTACCTTGTCCAATTCAGAAACCTATTTGTATTCATCCACTAGGACATAGAAAATGGGTCTCTTAATTTAGATGATACAACATTGAATGCTCTGTACGATATCTTAAAGTAAATCGTACTTTTTGTTGACAATATTTTGTATCATTTAGTACCAACTTTCATGAGTTAGATTTCTTCAAGTCCCATAAGGTGGTCGAGCTGGGAGATCGACCACCAAATACTTAAGTCACAAGAATATTATAAGAGCAAAATGTGTGTTAATTTATTTATAATCTATAGAAGTGTGAATCAAAACTCGGAACCCTAATAATGAGAATGTCTTCTTTATTTTTAGTGTGAGTTAGTGGAGAGTGAATGATTAGTTTCAAGTTTCAAAGTCACTTCCCAAGCTCTATGCTTTACTTGCCACTTTGGAGTTGTTCGATTGGTGGGTTCGGTATTAAAAACTTGGTGCGGTTAGAGATTGAGTTCTGGAAGAGGGTGAATGATGGGAATTTATACAAAGGTACACTTCGCAATATTTTATTGACAGTTAAAAAATAAAAATAAAAAGCTGTCAATCAAAAACTGTCATTCTAGCACCTGAAAATAGCTCATGTCATTGACAATGTGCAACCAGTTTAATCGTGTGGTTAACTCTGCACCTCAAAATCATTTCAATGAGTTCTTTTGTAATGACCTAACTTGTATTGAAGCACATATCGCATTATTTTACACTACAAACAAAAAATAACATTTTAGAACGGACAAAAAATGTTACGATATTTTCTACAACAACATTAAAACCCGCTACGTACAAGTAAAGAAATGATCGAGTTATCATCTCACACAATTCTTTGACAACCAGATTTAGGTTGAGCTCTAACTCATCTCGACTATTTAGGTATGATATAACATTACTTGACAATTATTTTCTTGTGCAATGTTATCTAGTATTTTGTATTAAATATAGCTCAGATTAATATAAAACTCGAATATGAAGAATAAGGTAAATCATTGTGCCAACAATCAAGTTAAAATCGTAAATATTCGAGTTACAAAACATTATTTGTGATCCGAATACAACATTTTCGATCCAATAGTCATCAATGACCATTAAATCTCTTAATGGAGTTCTTCCTCCTTGTGTGTGTAGATAACACAATCGGATTTAGGGTACGAAATGCAGGTAAGCACGTAGCCCTTCTCCATTTGCTCGTCGCTAAGGAACGATCCATCTGATTGGTCAACTGATCCCGACACCATCAGCCCAGCACAAGTCGAGCATGACCCAGCCCGACACGAATAGGGCAACTCCATTCCAGCATCTTCAGCAGCATCAAGGATGTATTGATCATCTGGGACTTCAATTTCTTTCTCTTCATCAGGACAAATCAGTTTCACTGTGTACACTGCCATGGCACGTACTTTGAACGTGGAATTGGACTGCAAACCAAACGATTTAGAAACACGCTTTACAGAGCACAGTGATGAGTCCTTTTTTATTGTGAAACACGTTTTCCTTGATGGTGAAGCTTTTAGCGCGAGAGGTGAAGGAATAGTAACAGTTGCCATTTTACACCTGAGTCAAAATTGATCTATTGAAGAAAAATTAGTTTTACATGTGAAAGGATAATGATTCATTCCAAGTTGACGATAATCAAGAAACAATGGGTGTTAGCGTATCACATGTAGATACGATTCATTTTCTAGTCAATACGATTTTTCTCTCTCTATATTTTACTTCACAAAATTGGCCCAACATTTTCTGTTCCTCCATAAAGTTAACCAAGAAAAGATCTAGTCCACCCAAAGTCCCATACCCAGTTCAACTCTAAATTACAAACTCTTGCAACTATATTAAATCGCCTCGTTTAAAAGATTAAATTGTTAGACGAAATAAAAAAAAAATGAGAAGTCCGGAAACCAGAGTTTGCGAAGAGAAAAAAAAAAAAAAAAAAGATCAAATATGCTACTTGTATATAATTTTATGTACATAATTGTGTCTACACCCTGACATGGTGCGAGCCCGCATACCCAAAAAAATGCTAGGTGATGATTGATATACCGCCACTTGGATGGGATAAAAACTTCTCCCTGGCAAAAGAATCTTAACTCTGATTTTCGGAATTTAATAACTAAGGTTTCCTAGTCGCTCACGTCAGTGGTAGGTATGAGATCAATTATAAGGTAATGATTATCAAGCTCACTGCTTCATCTTCTATATGAGAAGTCCTCTCTGTGTGTGTGTGTGACTTCCATTTCAATTTCGAGAACAAAATTTCATGCTGTCAAATAAGGTGTAACTTTGAGCAAGAACAAATAATCAATTGCATGACTATACCGAAATTAGAATATAAAAGAAAAAATTAAAAGAAATAAAATTAAGAACAGAGAGCGAGAGACCTGAGAGGCTGAGAAATCAAGATGGCAGGTTCCAGAGAGAAGTAACAAGAAATGGCAAGGAAGATTAATCTGACGAATACTATATATTAATGGCAATGAAACAAACGAATGGGGGTGGCACTCGTGATCAAAGGCCGGGGGCGAGGGGGCCGGGGGGAGGGGGGGGGTGATTATCTTTATTTTTTATTTTTCATTTATTTCATAATTTTTTTATATAAAAAATAAATGGACTTAGGGTTGCCTTCTCGATTCGTCCCTGCATCTGATTTATACCATTTAATTTGTTGTTCATTTAATTACAAACTGACGTATCATGGAAAATTAAAATTGTCATAATGCATCAATTTGCAATTAGACGTACTGTTTTCGCGCGTTTTCTAACCCGCCAACAATTACGAGAAAAGGATCAGACGATTGTGTAAGGAACAAACCTCTTGAGACAAAGTCTCAAAAAGGGGTACGTTTACTAGTGAAGAGTTACAATTGGAAAGTAGACAAAACACCTCCAAGGGGCACAAGCACACAAGTACTGAGAAATGATTAAATTTAAATTAAGGAAATAAAAATTATATATTCTCTTGTCGAGAGTTTTTGATTCGGGGTCCTTTTCTTCTACGACTTTACTTCCTTTTATACTTCCTGAGCATCTCTTGGTTGTCGAAACTGCTCGGAACTGCTCCATTACCTTCGTGACTATCCATTTCTTTAGCGATAAACTGTTTGTATGGGGAGAAGTTACTTAGTAACCGTTGCCACTACTCTTGCTGTTTCTGGATCGTGAGCGTGTCGGGTTTACTTGACAACCGCTTCCGTAACTGCTGAATTGGATAAACTATACCTTTTAGACTTGTTTGATTCTGGGCGACTTGAGGATTTGGGCGATAATGAGGCTATCACTCTGGACGATTGAGCAGCACTACATTCGTTCAGCCTCTGGGCGTCCTACGGTCTTGGGCGTGATACTCCTATGCTCTCGGGCTTCCAATATTCAGGCATTTTCTCAGATTTCCAAATTGGACTTTTCTTCTTGGGCCTTTTAATTGATTTCCATTGAATCTTCATCTTGGATTTCTCAATTGGACTTCCCTTTAATTTTGGGCTGCATTTTAGTGTGTCAACACGTACAACAAATTAGACAAAAAATTTCAAATTGCAATAATCACCCCGAAAAGGTGGCACAACGATAAAGTACTTGGAAAATTCATGTTCGAGAAAAGGTGAATATTTATGAAAATAACATTAATTCAAATTAAAGGTTAAACCTTTGTTTGATACTCGTTTTTTTCAAAATATATTTCCATCTCTTATTTTCAATCATATATTTTTCAATAAAATAATATTACATACAAATTCATTTTTTTTTTAATTTTTGAACAATACATTTTTCATCAATTTACTATTCTAAAATATATGCTTAGTTTTTTAATGCAGTTCAAATAGGATGTTAAGTTGATTTTTATTTGAAAATCAAAATAAAGTGTAATTTTGAATAAAGTTTCCAAATATTAGATCAAAATTTCATTTTTTAAATAATAATAATATATTTAACCATATTTTTCTGCAATTTTCGAAGCGTTTCCATCAGATTCTAGGTCTCACCAGATTTCACATGATTATTTGGGCCAGTTGTAATGAGTGATAATTGTAGAAAAATACATTAAAAAATTATATTTTAATTATAATTGTATTTGTTCTTTTATATGAAATTAAAATAAAAAGTGCACATGCTTAAACATTAAAATACTATTGTTGCATTGATAATTCTAGTTAATTCATTGACGTTTGCACCAGTTGTTAACTAGACAATCGACAGACGTGTCCACATTTGGTGCGGGGAGGTTCCAGATTTTTCTGCCTTTTAATCAGATTTCCACGGGTGTTACAAACAATCTCGTCAATCAGTCATACTGATATAGAATCAAAGCGATTTTCGTCACATTTAACATGATTAAATCCATCAATGATCACGTACACCCATACAATCAAATGACATAAATCAATCATGAAAATATAGCATAGAAATTACATGTTATTCTATCCCGACTTTGCTAGGGGTACATCACCAAGCACATCGGGGCATACACCCCTCTCACATGGGGGGTGGGATCCACTCGGATAAATAAATATTTTCTACAAGTGGGTCCCACCCCATGTGAGGAGGATGTACACCCCTATGTACATTTTTTGATATACAATTACATATTATTCTATCCAAATAGAAGTCCGACAACCCTCCAATAAGGGTCAAACATGTGGCTATTATGTCTAATGTTATGGGTACATAGAAATACTCTTTTTTTAAAACTCCTTTTTTTTATGATTTTTTTTCATCTTTTAGTCACGCGCCTATCAAACTTTTATTGGATATTTTACTTTGTTCATTGAATCTCTAGGAATTTCTTTCAATCAAGAAATTGGACTCTTTTATCTTTATTCGGGTCAAATTAATATGTTCCTTTTTTATTTCCTTCTTGATCCTATAGAATTTGATTCATTTTCTCATCGTAGGTTCTTCTCTCCATCGAATTTTTTGTTTTATCAAAATCTACTAAAAATCGAATTTTATCAAAACACTTATTTATAAATTCTGATCAATTATTTAGAGGGTGTTTGGTGAGGATTAATATTAGATTTTTAGTAGATTGTGATAGAAGTTTTTGAAATATGTGTTGAAAAATTGTGGAACCCATAAAATATATGGTTAATATTGATCGTTTGACTTTAACTTAAATTAAAATTTGATTTTAATTTGTACCAATCAGGACCTAATAAAGTTACTTTTTAATGTCCAACCAATAAAAATAAATTAATTTTGAAATTTACATTAATACTTATACGTAAATATATTAGCTTAGCAAGGCATATTTTTATTTTAAAAAATCTTCAAGAAATTTCGTTATTTTACCATTTTAGTGAAACTG
This sequence comes from Fraxinus excelsior, assembly GCA_019097785.1. NCBI lineage: Eukaryota > Viridiplantae > Streptophyta > Magnoliopsida > Lamiales > Oleaceae > Fraxinus > Fraxinus excelsior. Next base: position 18,739,729 of record CM032632.1, read on the forward strand.
CGCACAAGTCCAAATAATTACTGTAGAGTCCAATTATCCCTTACAAATGGTCATTTTTGTTGTATTTGGGGTACTTTTAAAATTGGTTTAGTCAAATCTCCTCATTTTCATTTTGAATTTTTTCAACAATGGCATATTTTCATAATGGTCTTTTGGATTTTAAAAGACAGATTTTCTTAAGTATGTTATACAATTACAAAATATTATTTTGTTTAAAAGATAATATTACTCTTAGTTAATAAATAAAAATCAAACACTTTTCACCTAAAATTTCAAAATCAACAAACTTTTCTTATCTGTTTATTTCAACACGGATAAAAATTTTCTCATTTTTCATCCGTTTCAACCTCAAAATCTCATAAATTTATCAAATGCTAAATAATTTTTTTTAAATATCTATCACTTCGAATCGGTCAATATATTTACATATGTTTAATTTCGTTTTTGTTAAATTAATATATTTTTTAATCGATAAATCTTATTTTGACATAGATTAACATATAGATAAATTTTTTAAGCATAAACAAGAATAAAACTTATTTACATGTATATTATTTCAAACGTCATTCATGGCACTATACTATTCCGCCCAGCCTTAACAATCAACTGTTAACAGCCTTAGGCAACCGGCTGTTAAAAGCATGATCAACTTTTTTGTTAATTAAAAATCCCGTTGAACAAATGTTAGGTCGATTTTCAACTATTTTTTTCTTATAATTAAAATTTATGTTTCATCGTGCAAATAAGGTTGTAATCCTGATTTGTTACTTTAATGATTTTGAATTGGATGAAAAAGATCGATAGATATGAAAATGGACAAGTGATATACGTGATGGTATTCCAATTTTCATAACATTGACTACATCATATGCAAAAATGTACCATGATTTACAAAATAAACTGAAAGTCGATCAATCTCGGTACGATATAGAAGTGAGATTTCAATTTAACGAGCATCCATCCATTTCGATTCCATTTATAAAGGTTATTTTTTATGCTGAAGTGAATTATCTATTTAAATTGAACAAAATACATATGACTCATCTTTGTGTGACTTTAGTTAGAAAGAATGTCTTTGAAGGTGAACACGAAGATTCAGATGTAGGGAATCACAATGCAAATAATTTTTTAGATACAATGAAGATAGCTCGTGGAGATGGTGTTATTTTTCTCGAGACGGTCGTTTCTCATCGTGATCTCGATATGACATAGAATTCATTCGTTAATTCATGACAACGAGAATGAAAATAAATTTACAAATGAAGATTTGATTGTTTTATCCCATCAAAGAATGGGGTGGGAGCTCAGGGTCTGGCTCGAGTGGACCGTCATCTAATTATTTGGGCGTGCTTCCCGATGATGAGAATTTGCATGTTGAACAACTATTTGAAACGAAAAAAGATTTGCAGGAAGTTGTGTACCAAATTGTACTAAAATACAACTTCGAGTTCAAAGTGAATAAATCAAATAAGTCATTATTGATAATTATCTCCGTCGACAACAGTTGTTGTTGGAGTTTGTGAGCGACGAATATGGACACGAATGAGTTATTTGTAGTTCGAAATTATATACGGGAACATATTTGCGTAGTGAAATTCGTTGAAATGATCACATGCAAGCCCAAACATGGTTTATTGGTCAACAAATAATGCACAGGTATCAAAACCTACGGACAATCTACGAACATCACTAACGGCGTCTGTTAGAGTACCGAGTGGTTATGAATTACCAAAAGGCCTGAAAGGCAAAAGAGTGCGCATTAGATGACTTAATAGGCTCGACCGATGAGAGTTATACTAAATGGCCAGGTATCACCATAAAATGAAGACAACTAATCCCAACTCAACATTTTTTATTGAGATAAAGGGCGATAATTGCTTTAAGTTTTTCTTCATGACTCTTGGACAATGCTTCAAGGATTTCAAAATGTGATGAGACCCCTAATTCTAGTTGATGGTACAATCTAAAAGGTAGGTACGAATGTAAGTTAATTATTGCTACATGTGAAAATGTCAACGTTCAAGTTTACCCTCTTGCATTTATGCATAGTCAATTGCGAGAATGATCTGTCGATACATTGGTTCTTCACAAAGTTGCAAGAAGTAACTAGGGAAGTCAGAGACCTTGCCTTTGTAGCTGGTTAGGGATCGTCAATAATAAATAGTATCCCTAAAAATTTTCCGAGACACATCGTGGGTATTGCATATACCATATACACAACAACCTCAAGACTAGGTCCCTGGGTAATAACATCGTTTCATTGTTCAGAAGAGCGGCGAAAGTTTAGAGTGTAATAAATTCATGGTTGAAATAGGAAGTAAATCATTCCCGGCATGAGAGTATCTAACAAAAATGGGAATTGATCCTCGTTATTTTCAAAATATATTTTTCCCTATCTTATTTTTAACCACATATTTTTCAATAAAATGATATTATAGGCAAATTCAAAACATTTGCTTATTTTCAATTACACATTCTCCATTAATCTACTATTTCAAAATGTATTCTTATTTTAAAAAATAGGGCTCAAACAAGTTCTCAATAATTTACCTAAATAATGAAAAATAAACATTATAAATATCATAAGATTTACATATAAACATCATAAAATCCACAAATTTTTAAAACATCATTAATAAAAAAAGTCAATCTCATAATCACTACAATATAAAAGAGGCTAAAACTTTGTGTGCCACATGTCGCGATTTCATATCGTCGTAATTCAAAAAAAAATAAAAAATCACTCATGCATTTCCTCCTCCTCTTCACGCAACCAATCACATATTCCATTTCACTCGCGATTAACTTCATTCATACCCCCATCATTCATCAATCCATCACCATTAATTCACAACAACTGAATTGACGTGTCTTTGGCTTCCATTTCAATGTCTTCACTACCCATTCTCTTCTATTGCTTACTCCAGAATTTATCGAAAAAATTAAGTTTGGATGTGATGGAGGCAGACAGTTTCAATGGATCTAACAAAACACCCCAATATAACCAGCTATTTTTTGAATTCTAGGTTGTTTTTTTCAATTTGAAACATGGATTATTTGCAAAGAAATTAATCAATTATAGAATATTAGGAGACAAAAAGAAAAAATTTACTTGGAAGATGAAGATGAGGAAGCGGTGTAGACAACATCTTGTTTGATTCAAGCTCATCTGGAAAAATAATAAAAAGGAAAAACTCACAACAAAGCATCCAATTTCAGCCATAAATCAAGAACGGGAAAAGAAATAAAGAGAGAGAAATAAGTTGAGAACCAAGATTTAGGATTACAAAATTCCCTTCTTCTACAGAGAATGACATAGGACACCATCAGATTGCAAATGGCTTCTTCCTTTTATGCAATGTTAAATTCTTTTGTTTTAAATCAAATATCATATCATATAATTTGTTTGAGTTTGATGACTTTAAAAATGCCAATAACTAAAAAATGAAGAAAATGTATAAAAAAAAAAAAATATATATATATATATATATATATATATATATATATATATATGAAATCTCCGTGCGCACACGAAGACTTTTTTTTTTTTTTAACAATGAGATACATATTCATTTTTTGGAATTCTTTAATTAACATTTTATAATAGATTGAGTGTAAATCTTTTGTTCCTTGTGCTTTAAGCATTTTCGTCGTTTACATATGATTTTGTTCTAAAATTTAAATGTAGTTATTTTTAATAATAAGCAATTAACGCGCAACGCACGTTCTCCCCACTACTATACAAAAAAACTAACAGTGTTGAAGATAATGTCGACAGTGATTGGATTGTGTGGTGGTCAGACTTAAGAAATTCTTCCAATAATTTCGAGTCTAATTGTTTCAAAAAAGCAAGTATAGTACTTTTGTGTTTCTAAGCCAAAGTACTAGCACGAGAAAGTCGAATGATGGTGACTTCGACCGGATCTCGACCGTTACAACACTTTTCACAAAGATGAGGGTATTTTTGACTTTTGGTATTTAAGTTTTCAAATTTAACTTTTAATATATAAATTTTAAAGGTCAAAAGCCATTATCGAAATATGATGAGGTCGTTTCCATTTATTCCCTATTAAACAAGGGAAAAATTCATATCTAAGGTGTATTTTTTACCTCAATTCAAAAATAAGATAAAATAGTTGAAAATTCAAAAATCAGGTATGCATTTAATTAATTAAAAATATTTATTAAATAAAGTCACATTTTATGATTAATGGTCACAGATTCATAATTATAAGTTACAGATTTATTATCAGTCACATATCATCAAATTTTGGTTACAGATTCTTAATTATAAATTACAGATTTATTTATTGGTCACGTATCATCAAATTTTTTTATTACAGATTATTTTGAGGTCACAGATTTTTAAATTAGTTGGTCACAGATAACCAAATACTTAGTCACACACCACCAACGTCGCCGCCCCCGCCCTCGCCACAAAATCGCCACCGCCTCACAACCACCACCCAAACCACCATAGATTCACCAACAATAACCACCAACGCACAGCACACCACTCAATAACAAAAAAAAAAAAGACAGCAAACCAACCACCAGCGGATCCGTTGCTGCACCTCCACCGCACACCCACTGCACCACCATCGCTCCACACGAGAACAACAAACAAAAAAAAAGACTGATGCTGCTACCGGCAGCAAGCGTAGCCGCCGCCCAGCAGCGGCAGCAGCTGAAGCTGCTGTGGCAGCAACAAGCTGTTGCAGCAGCTTCAGTCGCTGCCAACTCAGAGAGAGAGAGAGAGAGGAGCTGCTGCCGAACCGGGGGAGGGGGGAAGTGAAAAATTAGGGTTAGGCTTTTTATATATTACCTGAGTTTTGAAAAATGAAGTTTGGTCCCTGATTTTTGAATTCTAAACTTCAAATCCTTGATTTTTTGTAATTTCCCATTAAACAAGGGTACACATCGGCTCGGCCCACGAGCTCGTTAACCTCACGGGCCGAGTTGAATCCAGCCGAACTTTTTATTTATTTATTTTTTAACTTTTTTCTTCACAGTTTTTACGAGCCCGCGAGCTCGGAAACTTTAGGCTTACGGTTGAGTCGTTCACGAGCTTGACTAGTTGAGCCCAGCCAACGAGCTACTCTACCTGACACCCCTATCTAGCTATATTTCGAATAACGTAAAGACCTGTTTGGCTTCACAGCATTTCCAAGAGAAAATTATTCAAATGGCAGCTTCAATTCTGAAAGGAGGCGCAGAGAAGATCGGCACCGCCGTGAGAAAGCAAGTGCTATCCTTAACGGACGCCGCAGCCACTAGAATACGCCATCTCCTAGAACAGCGCCAGCGCCCTTTCCTGAAGCTCGGCGTCAAGGCCCGCGGCTGCAATGGCTTATCCTACACCCTCAATTACGCCGGTAATTCCCGCATTTATACCTATTGGACACATGTTTTGTGTGATATGTCTATGAATGTTTATGAATTATCGGAATTGTGAAAGTTAGATGTTGTAACAAACCAAGTGGAATTAAAAATAGATTAGGAAATATACAAGTTTAGGATATGGATAGTTGGCTGATTTTATGATCCTTTATTTATTATTAAGTTTAATTCCTTTTAAATATTATTAGCTTAATTGGAGGTTTTTACTCGAATAATTCTCTATAAAAAAGAAAATTTGGATTGTGTACAAGCACCTCGAAATTCAAGTTAATCAAGAAATAATTTTTTTTTTTTATGGTCTTTGTCGGATTTTTCACGTTTCTTATTGTTGGTCGTTACAACCTTGTTGTGCAGAAAGAGAGATTCATTCATACTTGTTGCCATTGCTTCCGTAAAAAACTTGGTTTTCTGACTTCAGCTACTTATCTGTTCTATTGGGCCTTCTCAATAACATCTGTTCTCAATTAGCCTCTTGTTAACTTAAATAATGTTGCTAATGAGGCATAAAGTCGGAGGTCAAGGGGAGTTTCTGGTGGTAATTTTAGTAATTTTTCTGTGAAATATAATAGGATGCACCATCTTTTTTGGTCAAAGTTGAATTGACTACCAATGCTTGATTTTATTTTATTTTTAATATTGATTCTGAGGGGCAGCAACAATTGGATTGATGGTAGGGCATCATTCATATTATTTGGAAGATGATAGATATATCTTATCTCTGAGTTTGGCCAATCACCAATCATGTGTGTACGATACCTAGTTTATGTGTTCGAACCTTTCGTGAATTAGTTCAGTTGTCAGTGATTGATAGCTTCAATTTGTTATTGAATTATTTAATTAATTACTAGATGATAAAGAAGAAATATGCTGGTCAATTAGTATTGGTTAAGCATTAACAATAATTTAGTTTGAATGACATATTCACAACGGTGTTTCGGTTTATGACTGAACATAATCAAACATACATCTGTATAATACTTCACTGGAACTAAGAGTACAGCATACTCAATATTTCGATTCATCTGCGTGTTCCATGAAATGTTCATTTCATCACTTGTTAGCATAGGCATAGTTATGGTTATGATCACCATTCAATTGGTATGGTATGTCATCTCAAAGTAATGTTTGAGTTATTGCTGTTTGAATAATATTTAAGTATATATCACATTCATAACTATTGTGATCTCACTAGTACCAGTAATCAGGTAAACATTATTTCGAGACATTGTACTCTTTCATTTTTTATGAAGTGCATTACTCGTGGCTTTGCTTAGATCAGAGCTCTCGAGTTTGAAAGTTTACTTGCGCTCCCTCTCTCCCTCAAAGTAAAAGTGGAAACCATATTGACCCCACGTGGTTAATATTTACTGTTCTGGCACTATCACCAGTGCCCAAACATTGTCGTCACATTGTTACTGGTGTTTTTTCTATATCATATCTATTTTAGTCATTACTTATAGGAAACAAATTTTTATTTTAATACGATTCAGAGACTGAATGTTTCTCTATTCGTAATTTTCACTGATCTATCATGTTTCTACACCGTTAAATTGGTTTTGTTGCTGATCACTTAAGTGATTTCTAAAAATTGAAGATGAGAAAGGGAAGTTTGATGAGTTGGTTGAGGACAAAGGTGTGAAGATATTGATTGATCCAAAGGCGCTCATGCATGTAATAGGAACAAAGATGGATTTTGTTGATGACAAACTCAGGTATGAGAATATGAGATATTTCAGCACTTCTAATTGTAGATGAATCTTTTAAAGCAATATCTAGCTGTATCTTCGTATTTATGTGTATACACATATACATATATGTGAGGTGAAACATGCTCTGCTTTTATATAGTTTTCCCTTGGGGGTAAAACGTATTTGGATATATAGATAGAAAGAATGGAGTGTTTGATTTCCATATGAAAAGAGAAAAATCAAAAATGAAGTGAGGAAACTGATTTTGCCCTTAATATCACAAATATCATCCAGGTGGAAAAAGGGGAAATCCAGAGTTGCTCAATTTGTTACATTTACTTTCAACTTCCTTCCCAATATGCAAGAACAATCTTCTCCCATTTTCATCTTGATTTTCCTTTCTCAACCTTCTCTTCTCCTTTCTTATTCCACATACAGCTTTGGTCTAGCTGCTCAGATTTATATATCAGCGTCATATTTTTGAAGAATCGAAATCTCTTTGGTCACGTTCGGTACCCCGTATGATAGATTTAAGGAAGATAGGATTAGGAAGGATTGTTATGGTGGATTTGAGAGGATTGTTCTAATATGGCGTTTGGCGCTACATGTATTAGAAGACCAAAAAAAAATATAACAATATGTTTTTATAATTTTTTTTTAACTTTAATTAATTGAATTTTTTTAGGTAGAAGTGGAATTTTTTACTTAATAGGCAATTTTTTTTTCACACATGAGTGCTTTTTTATTTATAATTTATTTTTACTTGTAATTGAAGTTCTTTTCTTATATCTTATTTACTTGTAAGAAAATTTATGTATTTCAATTTTAACTAATCTTTTCTTATTTCTTAAATTTGTGAGTGAATAATTTTGTACACTTGAACAAAGGAGGATAAGCACGCTGGATTAATTTAATACTAATTGCACCAAATACCGGATAATGATTAGATGGATTATTTTAATCCTTATCCCATCTAATAAATGTGCCCTTTAAGTTTGTATTGACACAATTGGAAATTATTTTTAAGTCCCTGCATCGCCAGTTGATGAAAAATCATAGGGTGTAATGTTGGAACTGATACTTGCTGGCATCCTGGTATTTTAGTTAAAATATCAGACCACTTAACTTTGGCATCCCAAATGTTTTCTGAGCAGATCTGAGTTCATATTCATAAACCCCAATTCCAAGGGGCAGTGTGGCTGCGGAGAATCTTTTATGACAACGAGCAACTCAGAAGCTGGTAAGCGTGGTGGTGGTGGAGGAGGAGGAGGAGTATAAGATAATATGTTTACTTTATTATGACTTGACTGCATTTACATTGTAATTCCTGCCCATATTGGGCAATCGAGAAAAAACAAGTTCTGTTCTGGATCTAGAGTATATCCTTGTGAAACATGGATATGATCTTACAGTAATGAACTCTAGTCCATGACGTAAATTGCATTGTCCTTGTTAAATCTATAACTATACTGTAATGGAAGCCTAAGCCTGAATATTTTTTCCCTTTCTACCAGCATACAATAGTAAAACGAGAAGAAAAGTTCTTCATTTAGCAGTAGGAGGTACGAGTATTGCCTGAATGATGAATCTGATCAAGTAACTTGGTCTTATTCTTTTTTGAAATTTCAATAGTTGATCGAAACGTGTTAGCCAGGGACTATATGGGACAACAAACATGTATCTCACTCATACATGAGATACCGGTGTACCCATCAATTGACAATTTAATGCAAAGAACAAGAAGTAAAATTATTTAAACGCTACATAAAAAGGATGATGAGAAAAACATTTTCAGGAAGATTTTGAAGACCTTTCCCCATAAACAGGTAAACGAATTTGCCTTTATTTAAAAATATATTTTTCAAAACCCCTTTTCACACTTATTCAACAAAATTAATTTTCACATTTCCTCGTAACTTTTTTTTTTTTTTCACTTTCTAACCACGGTCCACGCATTTTGCAAAAAATCACTTTTCAAAAAATCAATTTTACATGGTGACAATATAATCTTAGATTAAATACAAAAATTTAAAACGAAACAAAATTGTCGATTCACGTCATATTAGGTTTGCATTAAACATTATACATATAAAGCCGTTGTACCAATTATCTAGAAGGATATGTTATCTAACACCAGTGATACTAAAACATCATTCTAGATGGCGTGATGTGATAAACTCAATGAGAGGTACCTCTCATTTAGTGCTATCTAAACTGGTGTTTTAACACCAGTCAGGCATGGGCGTCGAGTGGGTCGGTTCGAGTTTTTCAATACTCGAAACGAACCATTTTATTTCAGAAATTTCGTATTTGGAACCATTCGAGTCCTTGTAAATATTGGAACCAAACTCAAATCGGAATCGTCGGTTCAGTTTCAGTTCTACCCAAATATCTTTTATATATATTTAATAAACATTTTCATATAAAAACCCTTTTAGTATATATATCTAACATGCTACTATTCAAAAATATTTATGCAAGAGAGAAAGTTCAACTAAAAAATCTTCAAGGATAAAAAATCAAGTTCGAACTTTTTGATTCATAAAAAGCTCAAAATATAAAGATTAACAAATATTAACCTCTAAAATGCAACAATCTGATGTGAACCGAAATATAAAAAAGTAGGAGCCAATGCCAATCTTAATTTCATAGTGTTGAAATGATTTTGGTTCAAAAACCAAGAACCAAATTGAACCCAATCAGTTATAGATTCCAGTTCCTAATTTATTTTTTTGGGAACCGGATTGGAACCTCGTCTCAATCGGGAGGTTCAGTTCCAATTAAAATGTCCAAACCTAATACCAATTGTGCTAAATAGCATTACTTTATCTTGAAACAACTAAATAGATTATTAGAACAAAATGTACTTGTTACATGGAAACAAAGTTTAAACAAGGAGGATTTTCTACCCAATTTCCCCGAGACGAGTATACAAAAAGAATCGGATAATTACAACTTCCATTTAGCCAACACAAAGCTTAAGGTAGTAAAATGAATTCATTCTTTTGTAGCTAGTTAAATATTCCACAAGCTGTACAACAAGAACTATGGAGATCAAAACATATTTAATTCTGAAAGGTCGTCCATGGGTATCTCAAGGCCAACAGAATCATGGTCTTGTAGTCCATCCACATCAAAATTGAACCAAGTATTGAAATCCTGAGGTGCACCAATGTCAGTATCTACCCCTAGTTCCTCCATCGAGTCTATATCATTCAGTGGCAAATTTGATAATTCGTTGATGTCCTTCGATGAATCTTGAGGGGCATTGCCAGAAGACATGAATCTAACATCCCTTTTCCTGTTGCCAGTATTATTGGCTGATTCACCAGAACCACTAGCCGAAGTGTATACGGGATGTATTGCATCCATGAATTTATTGACAACTCCATTTCCTGATGTAGAAAGCTGAGCTATCTTTTGCTTCAGCTTAGCTTTTGTTTTGCGCTCTCCCTTGGAGCCACCCATTGATGCCCTGGAAACAGCATTTCTGGTTGAAGTGTCTCTTTCACTTCTCTTACCCTTTGCATTGCCCAATATGCCAAGAGTAGATGTGGCTCTAAAGATGGCACCACCAACATTATCAAGCAATACTTCCTTCTTTTTTCCTCTATTCGATATCGGCCCACTTTTAGCAAAAGCCTGATCAGATAGATGACCTGAAGTCTCAAGTGCATCTGATAAACAACCATCAGCAAAACCGGACACAGATCCTGTCAAGAAATGAACTGCTGTAGTTATGAATGCAAAAGGTTGTACAACTAAGTCAATATAAATCAAATAAGACAGCATTACTTTTTACATGTTTCAAGCAAAACCTGAAGAGAATAGAGACAGAAAAAAGACTTGGGAGTAAGCAGTTAGCAAATTATAACTGCTTAAGCATTATTGAAAACCTATGTTGCACGGACACTTCAATTAGAATAGTGTGTCGGACACAAGTCCATATCGACACTTCTCCGACACTCTATCATAATCATTTTTCTTTTTTTTATTAAAAATATTATATATTTTTAACTCATAATTATTAGTAAGTAATAAATTGGTACTCATGTTTAAAAGATTTCAACATGAAAAATTACAAGTATAAAACTAAATTTATACTACAAAAATTAAGAATTTAATCGTATCAACGTGTTATATCAGTACTTTTTTGAAAAATCGCATGTCGACGTATCCGACACGTATCATGTCGGGGACACATGTCCGTGCATCATAGTTGAAAACAAAACTAATACATGCTCACCATTAGCAACTACCAGGTCTGCACTGATCAGCGGCTCTCCTTCAGTGATCTGAGTCGGTGCAGCATAAATGACATCACGGAATGTGGGCTCAGCAAAGCAACTTACTCCTGAATCTTCAAAACTCCGACATCTATCAAGTGTTCTCTTGGCAAAAGCCAACGCAACTTGTTTTGACACCTTAGCAATACCATATTTAGAAGCGAAACTCCCTCGAGTTGCCTGTCAAATTATTCAAAGATATACTCTACTATTGGACCTTAAAGATAGATTTAAATCTGACATGAAAGAAAAAGAATTTTAACAGGAAGTCAAATTAATAATGGCAAGCAAGTGTAAAGCATTTTTCAAAAAAAATGTATCTTAGTGGTTCCACCCTGGCATCGGGCCAGGCCAGTTCGGTGGCAGAGCGGCCAGCCCATTTTGTCATGTCTATATTACTATCATCTGTACCCTACAACAATAATGTATATTAATCTTCAAGTTTTCACACAAAAACAAACATTTGTTGCCCGAAAGGTTTTTGTACAGGACACAATCAAGTATTTAAAATGCCTGACATTCAAGTTTTTCAATCAAGAAACATCATAAAATTTGGCACGCCAAATGAAAATTACAACAAACTAGAAAATATGTTTTGCATGAATTGTTACATAACCTTTTTTTATAACTCAAAAAGATTAAGAGTAACTTTCTGCTTCAAGGCCATACTCCACAAAACCGATAAAAGGTTTACAGAAAGTGAGTAATGCACGCATCTGTACAACTAAATAGCTAACTGATGCTCTGTGGATGAGCAACATGAAGCAATTAGTACTTACCAAAAGTTTCTTGTATGCCAACTCAACAAGTTTATCCATAGCAAGCTGCTCAGGGTCCCTGCACATTAAGCAAAACGTGTTTGTCATAACAAGATCTGAGCAACAATTCGCAATTACTAGTAATAAGAAGTTCAATGCTTATGAACAAAATCCAAATTTAAAGTATTTACCGTTTGTCTGCATCCTTGCCTTCTTCAATAGCCTTGCATATATTATCCAGGAACATCTTTTTCTTTCCAATCTAGAGTTTCAAGTGTAAATAAGAGGGGGGTCGCTCAGTAATATTAAAGGATAAATTTTATAGCAGAACAATTTTTGGCAGAGGCTTTAGACAGCTCATCATAGGAAAATAAATAGACTCCTAAAAATAATTCAATAATCTCAGTTAAAAAAGGTTGAAACGAGATTAGGAAAATGGTGTGATGCAAGATAACCTGCTGATGCAGTCCCCTCTCCAGCTGAACAATATCCTGGTTGATTACCTTGTCCTCTCTGTCATCCAAGGCAGGCTGTAGCAGGCATCCCAGTGAGCAACGCAACAATGAATACTTAAATGAATAAGAAACATATCCAAAGTAGCAAAAAGAAAACCATGACACGTGTAAAAGTTGCTTTTGTTTGTTTAAATATGCAATTTATTGATAAAGTTATTTCATCAAGTCCAGCGGAAAAGAGGGAATGCGGGGAATGGGAATTTATGATGAAAAACATTCAATTAAAGATGATAAACATCACTTCAATCTCCAAGCTTACCACTGTTTCTAAAAATAGGCCAACACTTTGCAATTCCAGCACAAGTTTGTCTTCAAGACACATCTGCTCATATTGGCAATCAATGGAAGAAATGCCATAATTATTTGGCTGGAAACTTTGTGAACCATAATCACATCTTGAAAGTCTAACCAACACTTCCACCTCTGAATGCACATATCCACTGTCCCCTTGCATCAATTCTCCATTACATGGATGACGCCGAATACCAGGGTTTCTATCGTAGTCAGTATTTCCATTACAAGAAACAAATATGTGCGCATTACCATTTTTGGGAGTTTGGACACCAAATAATGGCTCACCAAAGTCCATTCCATCTTGATATCTGCTTTCAGTATCAATAAGGTGCAAATCACAAGGATAACTACTTGGTCCTCCAAACCCATTTTCTTCAAATTCTTCAATTTCATCCTCCACAATAAGAGCAGATAGTATCCTTTGATAAAGTGGAGTGTCATGTATTTTCTCTGTGTCTAGGGACCCAAACAAAGAAGAATTATGTAGTTGCTCAACAAATTCCACCGTATCAGAAGAGTCCTTTGTCACAATTTCATTTGTCAGCTGCCCATTTGTCTTACCAGAAAGAGAATCAAATGCTGAAATTTTTTTGTGGACATCACCCTGATAAAACAAGAAGGGTTTTGAATTTCAGGTGAAGCATATTCACAGATTATGAATAGATGCAGAACAACCTGTTCCCTCTAGAAGTTTGAAATTATAGTAATCTAAAGCCAAGAGGCTGCAAGGACCAAAGATGGTGTTTGATTCTTTTGTATATTGAATTATGTGTAGAATATTCACAGTGAAACTATATTCAAAAAAATCAAAGAATTAGAGAGAAAAGAAGAGCGACCACAGATCACAAACCAATTTCACCTGAACATCATTGCCATGGCAAGAGAATTGAGACGAACTTCCAAACTCTTCAGCTAATTTTAGCTAGTCCAAAACAACAAAGAAGAATTTAAGAGTCCCACTGACCAAAATAAGAAGGGGAGCCATATTATAACACATCTAACTATTAAGGTAGTCACCTTTTGTAACAAGTATGACTTTTTGTCTGTACCAATTGAAGTAAACATTGTCTCAACTTTCTTCCAGAATGGGCTTGAACAGGCAAGAACTATGGTAAAAAAAAAACGAGAAAGAAAACATTATTCCCATGATCTATTTGAGAAAGCAATATAATCAATATGACAGAAAAATAATTGAAGCGAGACACATACAGCTGGAATTGCAAGCCAAACTTGCAGCTGACGAGAGCTCTTCATGGTCATCCTCTGTTTCTCCTGAAAAATCATAATGCATCAACAAAGTATTGCATGATCTTAAGAATTTCGAAAAATGGGAATCTGTTTAAGAGGGCTTTTTCCATCTATCTCAGCTGCGGGTTTTTCCGTCTTTTGTTTGGGGCAAGCAGAAGTGTTAGTTAATCCTCCATAAGTTATATAATTCAAGCTGGTAAAACTGGTTTAATTATGATATGGAGTCCCATAAATAACTGAGACTGGCTTCAAACCTCACATACAAGGTGTAACTTAAGAAATCTCAGGAACTGAGGTAAAATAACTACAAGCAAGCAGTGGTTGATACCTTTCTAGACTAGCATAGTATCTATCAACTGAGAGAGACAATGACAGACAGACAGAGACAAATTTTCACCTACTAACAAATCCAATATGGATAATGCAAAATGTCAAATCACTCTAAAATGTAGGAAAATAATTCTGATAATATATTATATTTAAATGTATACCATTAAAATCAGGAGAACCCCCGTTTGCTACAAGGCCAAGACGAGAAGAGCCTTTGCGGTCCGATAGCTTCTTCAAAGGGCGGCCTGACTTGCTGTCACAGTTTAACAAAAATCCCCATGAGTGAGAGGAAACAAGAAAATGTCAATGTAGGCATAATTTTTCCTGTTAAGAAAATATCCAGTACCTTCCACTCCTGTCAGAACCAGACCTCGCATTTCGGAGTGGCTTGGCTGGCGCTGCATTGTCCTGCTTCTCTCTCATTGGTGAAATACTAGCCCTAGAAAATGGTGAGATCCTTCCATTCTGCCCTTGTCTCCGTATACCATCACCAATTTCTTCTTTAACCACAACTTTATTCTTTTTAGAAACTATTGCAGAAGGGCCAGCATCCTGACCAGCACTTGTAGCTTTTTTGTCCACATAGCCACTACCTACAGATTTCTCCTTCATTCTGTTTTCACCAGCACCAGATTCTTCACTTTCAGACAATCTCGCAGGGGATGAAACATTTCCAGATTTAGGTTTGAAATTTTGGATTCCATTTGCTGCATTTTTCGAGATAAGAGGATTATTTCCACAAGAGCTTAATCGGGCGCCAAAATCTGTAGGCGAGCATCCTTCAGATTGCATCTGTACTTCATCGTGGTTTGACACCGATACAAGATTCGTCCTCCTACGAGAAATTTTCTGTGGCCTCTGACCACCCCATTGAGTAATTGGTGGAGAAGATGATCCTGCAGGAATAGCACGCTTGCGGCTGTTAACTCCATTAACTGAAGGGTTTTTGTTTATGCCCGTGGTTTGTTCCCAGCTCTCCAGAGTTGACAAACGAGGAACATTAGAAGCTGAATTGGTCGGAATTGTAGAGCCGGTTCGTGGAGTCCTCGAGGCCTTTCCTTTTATTACTGGACTAGAACAAACCGCATGATTGTCCTCAAGGGTATTCAACCTAAAAGAAAATCCAGTAGAAGTATCATCACCAAAAGGGTTTAAACACTAGTTAGCTGAATATACAGTCTTTTCTGACTCTTAAGCATTATTGATAGAAATAGGTTGAACGTACTTAATATTTCCTTTCCCCAAAATTCGCTCTTTAGTTGGTCCAGCAGAAATATCCCGTGAAGGAACAGATTTTTCTTGTTCATTTTTGAACGTTGCACGAACACTGGAACTAACTGGGGAAGATGTAGAATCCAATTTGCTAGTGGCACTGGCACCATTAGAAGCCCCTGATCTGTGAAACAAGTTTCAAGGGTTTAAACAGCATTTAGAGTTTTGATGTGCAGCTATAGAATTAACTATGAAATGTATGCTCATTTGTTGCAATGTGAGAAAATCGTACTTTCTATTCACCTTCGATAACCAAGTAATCAACCCAATAGAGATAATTTTAGCAAAATAACACACGTAAGGTAAATTCAGTTCGATGAATCAAACCATAACAAATTAAATAAATTAAACTGCATTAAAATGAATTCGTTTCTCAGATTTAAAGAGGCGACGCCCTACTATCCCGTCCCCAGAGTCATGACATTATGCACACATGTAGCCAGCTTAACTTTTATTTGGACTAAGCGATTTAATTTCTTGTGAACGTATCTCAATAATGTGACAGAATCATTTTTCCTTGGAGAAATAGTCAGTTTGCATCAATCAAATTTTAATCATTGGATCTAAAAATTAGTCAAACAGTGAAAAAGATAACGTAAGGATACTTTTTAAAAGATTTAAGTATAAAAATAAATAAGTAATTAAAAATAGAATTAAGAATGTGGACAGTTGGACACCAATATAAATCCCATGATATACTCATGCCATGAACTGTTTTTGCTAAGAAATATGATTATAAAATCTTTTTGAAGTGTGTCAGTCCATACTTGTACAAATGAGAGATGCATCTCCAAAGTTTCATAATAGTTTTTCTTGTCTAACGCCATATATTCTTTATAAGCATACAAATTTTCAAGGATAATAGTTCCAGTCTTCAAATATGTAGCTGAAAGGTCACCTTAGTCATGGCTAGATACCAGTAAAACATGAAAACAAAAAGAAAGAGAAAAAAAAAAGAAGAAGAAGAAGCAATGCCGTGAAACCATGAGTGTTTTACTACATAATATGAATACAGGTACCTGAAACCATGGGAGGAATCACAGTATTGCAGACTGTGCTCATTGGCAAGCTTATGGTGTGCAGTTCGTTTCACTTCCCCGTCGCTGCCAATAGTTCTGGAAAAGGCTGCACCAATAGAACGCTTCCTTCTCATTTTCTTCTCCCAACCCTCTCCACCCGCAGGTAATTTCCTTATCTTGTCCTCAACCATATCAGAATCTGCACTATTATCTTTAAGCATATCTCGGTCTTTTGACACCACGATCGGCTGCCGTGGTAGCCCATTACCACGGCCTTCTGTCTGAAAGAGGGGAAAAGTATTATCAATTCTCAAAAACAGTACAAATATAGCAGGGAAAGTTATTCTCCAAAATGTAGGAAAAATTTAAGAAGAATCAGGAAACTGGTCTAATGAGATTAAACTATGTTAAAGCACTGGAATATATCATGAAAACTAAATGCTTATTTTACCTATTAATTTTTTAATTTTTATGGATTGTCCATCTAAAAATGTCTGTTAAGTTTTCATACTTTCTACATGTGAGTGATAATGGATGTATTACATAAAGAGTTGGGAAAAGCCTCTTTTGCTGCCATTCAATATCACATTTCTTATCTCCGTTAGTTAAGCTGGATGAGAATGATACAGATAAAGGCAGACAAAGGAGGTGAAGTGAACGTTGTCGAAGTAAACAGATTGAAAACATGTGCGCCTCCTACTTCTATTTTTTAAATCAGAAATGAGATTTAAGGGTAGGAAATATAACGAACCCTAGTTTCTGCCACTGACGTGCGTACACGCTTGCTCAGAATGACATTCTTCGGCCGATCCTCGAATTTCTGATTTCCAAGTTCCAACGAGCTTCGATTTACCTGGGTTCCAATCTTCAGGTTTGAACTGCCTGACCTTTCATTTGTGGATAGTTCATTCCGCTGCAGCTTCTTGGAGTTTATGCCGTCAAAATATTTGTTCAATTTATTTAAATGCTCATCCAACTTTTTTGCTCTACCACTAGTCAAAAAGAAAAATGCAGCATATTCAGTAAAAAGGCTAAAAGAGAAAAGTTAAAATGTCACGTTATGCTGAAGGTTTCTACAATTCATGTTGATTATTTACCTCGAGAGCCAGTTTGACAATGTTAGCACAAAAACAAACAAAAACAGCTTAAACTAACTTAGATTTGGTGATAAATGAATAATAAATTTTAATATTCCAATAAGATATTTTTCACCTCCATGACAGGAAACAAAGAGACAGGCATGGACGGGATCTCTAGGGTGGTTAAATAACTCTATTGTCCAGCAGATCTCAAAAGAACAAAGATAATATGAAGAATAGAAGTTACCTGGCTTTGATACAAGTATCTTCAACACTTGCCTTCAGTCTCTTTAGTTCCTCCGCCACTGGAGGTGAGTTCTTCAGATGAGCAGCACTGAAAGAGTTGTCTTCCAAGCTGCAGCCAACAGAAAAGCCCAGAACCCTCCTTAATTCATCAGATCGTGTATATTTTTTTTGATCACCCATAACGATCGGCTCCAGCAACAGACATTGGGACAATGCAGGTAATTCCCCTGTCAACATAAGACTCCCCCTAGATGTAGCCTTTCCAGAACCAAACATCCTACTTTCTGCACCCTCTCTAAAGCTTCCAGACCTATCCAGTGCCTGACTAGAATAACTCCCTCTTTGCCCAATTTGATAGTTCCCAGCAAAACTGGATTCAGGGCTAGCCGAAGTCAATTCGAATCTCGAATTTCCGGCCATTATCAAAACTCAGTGTTCAGATCTCATATCTACAGAGCCTTCTCCTCAAGAGTGAGTGTTGGAAATTAATCTACTTCAGAAGCTACAACCTTATGAAACCTAATAAGAATAAGCCATTAGGAGCAAGTATAAGCCAAGGTTACAGTACCAACTTTCAAAAATTAATAACGATCAATCAATTCACATCTTTTATTAGTTAAACTCTATACAAGCTAATATGGAAGGTCGCTGAAAACTTGAATGCAACTTCAGCTACAAATGTACAATTAGAACTCCATACCAAGGAGTCTTGAACAACGAACAACCAATTCAGATATTCATACCAAGAAGTACCGGATGTTCTTTCAGATAGGCCCAGGAAGGAGAAGGAAGGCGGAAATGCCAACAGGTGTCTTTTTTGAATTCAGACGACAGTACCCATTTTTGGAATGTTCAGTGCCAATGTCATTGAATGGGTATTGAAGTGGACAAACTTCATACTAAAAAAATTTGTTTACCATTAAATCTAAATTTTGTTTTCTGGATATCACTATGATCCGCAGCAAAGAATAGAACTCCAAAAGCTTTTGTTTTTTCAAGCTGCACTGGATGTCCATAAGAATTATACACCACTTAAAATCAAAAACGAAAGCTGAAAGTCAGAATTCTGCTAGAGATTCCCGTCAGTACACATTCAATGTTAGAAGCTCCTTTCAGTAAATTAGTATCACTTAAAATAACAACTAGAACCAAATTTTAAATTTTAAATTAAGTACATAAACAAAGAAAAAATAGAAGAGCCGCCATAAAAAAAAATCCGAGCTTTTATGCCACTGAACTTATAATATGAAAAGACAAATTTCAAGTACAAACTAACACATAGCAGATCAACCCAACTATAATACTTCAAGTCTTCAAAAATTAATTCATACGCTCAAAACCCCTAATTTAAGCAAAGTGAAAAATCAGGGTTTTATCCATGAATACCCTTTATTCAAAATTCAACACCGAATGCACTCAATTCAAGCTAATTCGATTGCGGTAAGTTTAAGAATAGTCAAGAAATTTACCTGCATTCGTCGATCGAGCTGGATCGAAAAGATAGAAAGGATGGAAGAAGAGAGGATTTAGAGATAGAAATTAGAACGTAAAAGCTCGACAACGGAAGACGCGCGACTGTAATAAAATAGTCGCCTTTCTTTTCTTATTATTTTTGCCCTTTCCTTTTTCCTTTTTCTTTTCTTTTTTCTTTTTACTTAGACAAGAGATTTAATACTTGGTGCACATTATTGGGAAGAGAATGCATTTTAAATAGTGATCTGATAAAAAATATATAGTTAAAAAATTAAGAAAAAGTTTTGAATTTTTGTGTTATATTATTTTATTGAAAAATATGTAGTTGAAAATAAGTTTTGAAAAAATAAATTTTTGTAAGAATGTGAATCAAACATGGTGTTACATTGCAATCAATCGTTTAAATTTTGTGTCAAAATGATGCGAACTCTACACTATAGTTTTTACCTTTGTTATAGAGTCGCGATTGATTTGTAGAGCACGAGTAAAAGATGAGTTTCTTGGGGGACATTTTTTCGTCGTGGTAAAAGAATTGTCCACCTCGAGTTTAATTTAAAATTTATTCTTATGTTTTGGTTTCATAATATTTTTGGTTTTAAACATCTCTTTAAATTCCTTGATTTATTATATTTAGTATTGGTATTGTACTTTTCGTGTCTTGAAAAGGCGAATCGTCGGTATGACATAGTTGTTTATTAAAATAACGAAGCACGACGAAAATTAAGTTGACAAAATGAAGTTTTAAAACTCTTAAGCACATTTAAATGTTATGGTTGAGATAATAAAAGTGTGTGTGGTTATTTTTAGTCGAAAAATGAATTCTTGTGAAATAAAAAAAAAAAAAAATTACTTAGTATATGGGGGGGCGCCAAATAAATCTTTGGTTTTGCCTTAATTTGAGCAGCATTGTTATTTTTTGTTCTTGATAGTTTAAGCTATCTCGAGAAAAAATGTGAGATATGGATAATTGTAGAGTTGTTGCTTACTAGCATTCATTGTAAGCGATAATACAATAATTGCATTATTAAATTCACCATTTAGATGTTGTACCAAGGATTGCGAGTCTTTCCCCCAAAAAACTTTGTATTATCATTCCCATATCATCATTCCTATTTACTCTTCCTCTCACCCTAGTCCTAATTTCGGCTCGTTTACTAAAAAATTAGGGTCTATTCTCTTTGTTGTTTTCAAACCATTTTCAGTTTCGAAAATACTGAAAATACGTTTACTTACATATTTTAATAAACGAATTTTCAAAAATTAGTTTAAAATTTACAAAGAAAACAGAAAACGTCAAAAAAGTCGTTTTGACTATTTTCAGTTACAATCAAGCAAAAACTTCTTTTTTTAAAAAAAATAAACAATTTTTCAAAATGACAAAAAGAACGTGTTTTCAGCAATATCAAAATGGACACTTAAAACACAAAACTCAAAACTAAAAAATGAAACATGTAGAGAACATCCCCTTAGCTTCCAAGTAAAACACCGAAGAAATGCCTTCTTAAAATATTACGCGGTGGTATATAAATTTTTTATAAATACATATTATATCCTTATTTGATTTAGATAAAAATTAGATTTTTAGTAAATTTTAATAAAAGTTGATAAATTGTGGTTAAAACCTGCGAGTTTCATGAAATGTGATGTTAAAATTAATTACTGATTTTAACTTAGATTTTAATTCACATTTTCAATGAAATCAAACGTGAGCTATATATATTGTTTTCTAGTTTGTATGTTTTTTCGTGTTGAGGGTTTGTAAGTTTGGCAATTATCCATAAACTGCTACGCATATGCAACCATAATCTCTACTCTCTTAAAAGAGAGGATCATGCCTTTACTATTCATTCACGAGTTTCCTCTCACATATCACTATTTCACGTGAGACAAAACGTCCACTGTTCATTGATGGTATTATTCACGCAACCATTTCTTCTCTCTTATTCACGCATCCATTTCTCGTCTCCGACATTATCTCTCTCTTTCATTGCCTCTTCACTCCATTTCTCATGTAATCACGTCTGTTTACTCTGTTTCCTTCACGCAATCCTAGAGTTCTCCTTTCTCTTCCCTCTTTTCTATTTTTTCTCTCGCCATTGGTATAACGATGATTATTGGTTTATTATTAGTTGGTTATCTTACTTTAATCGAAGGTTTTAGTTATCGATTCAATATCAAACATTCATGTGTAATTCAATGGCCATGTTTGAGAATTCCATTAATTTTTTAGTGAGTTTATGTAATTCAATCTAAGTTTGCAGTTTAGTTTCACTTGTGACATCAGTCTTGTTGCATAAGATATTGAAACAGTTGGTCAATATGATATTAAAGGTTTGTTTGAGCCCATTCTTTGGAAAAAAAAAAAATTATGTGCAAGAAATTATGATTCCAGAAAATAATGAAGGCATTATAAGAGAAAGTTCTACCATTATACTAAAATATGTTTTCTGCTCTAAATTAAACACGGTATTCTTCTGAAATATTAACACGTATAAATGAATTCTATTTCAGATGTTACTTTGAGAGCACAAGAAAATATAATTTTTTTTTTGTTTGAAAAATGATGTCACTATTGTTTATTCAAGAGTAATGCGTCAATATTTTTTCTAAAATATCAAAATCGTAACATCGTGCTATTCAAGAACACCAACAAATTATTATTTAGGAATATTAACTCTTTACAGATATATTTTGTAATATAATATTATTATTTGCAAAGCTGTGCTTTTTTAAGAGCAATAATAAATTATCGGTTTAAAGTTTGTAAAAGAATATCTAAGAATATTGTATTAGATTAAAGACACAAAGAATATTCAATAATTATCGTAAACAAAAAAACACGAGTATAGGCATATATAATCACCACTTTCAAAATTATTATAATATATAATTGATGAAGAGAATTTAATTTAGAATAGGAATGACAAAAAATCCATTCAGCCGATACCCACAGGTCTAGTCTCGAATGGAACGAGAATTACCCTCTTAATTAGGTAAACATGACGAAGGTCGTTGTCCCGAAACGGGTACAAAATGAGTACATGAAACATGATTAAGTTTGTAATCAAATAAAAAGATAGGAACTATCATCACTTTTAAAGAAAATAAAGTTGTTTTTAAGAAATTTTTTTTAAAAAAGTAATAATATTCATTAGCTAAAGATATAAAAAAAGAAAAAAAGGGGGGCGAGAACCGCCCTACCCCGAACTCGTTTCATCCCGCTTTAATCGGGTGTGGTCACAAAGCAATGTAATATACTAAAAATACCCGACGAGATGGTGGACGGAAATGACCGACCCACCCCGTTGTCATTCCTAATTTAGAATATGGGTATGTACCATCTTTTACAACTATCGCTCTGTTGCCATCCCTAAAAGATGCACGTATTTCGAAATGATAGTTTAGAAATAGAATTTGGGCCACTATGGATGCATGACCGTGCATTATAAATTATTACCTTTCATCGAGTTCTTTTGTGATACGAAGCCAAATTAAAATTGAAATTCTTTTTGAACGAAGATGAAGTAATGACACCCCTTTTCTTTTCTTTGTAGCTAGAAAATACTATATTTTGAATCATTAAAAAATCAAGCTATTATGCTGGTACCGTGTTATAAAATAGAGAGAAAAATAGAAGAAAATAGAAAAGTCGATAGATGTGTGTTTTATTGAAAACCAAAAACTTATATTTATTGGGAAGAATTAAAGCAGCAAGGAATACAATGGTAATAATAAAGAATAATGTTACTTATACATAATGAAATTATAAAATGGTTCGCACAGACGAGATGTCGCTCACCAACGTAATCTCCGAACATACATATGGCAGTTAATGATTTGATGCACGCACCACATTAATGTATCAAATCACTAACAATCACATAGGGGTGGTAAAAAAGCTCGTGGGCTCGCATGGCTCAAGCTCGGCTCGGAAAAAGCCCGAGCCAAGCCCGGCTCGGGCTCGGTGGCACCGAGCCAAAGATCGGGTCGAGCCACATTTAGTGGCCATGGCCCGAGCTCGGGCCTGGGTCCGTGAAAAAAAAAAAAATTTAATAAATCTGCCTGTAGCAGGCAGATAGCTGCCTGCTACAGGTAGCTACATAGCTACCTGCTACAGGCAGATTTGAATCCGCCTGATTTCAGGCAGATGCAGAGTCACGGACAGACTGACTAATAGTATCAGTATAAGACTATTAAATAAATTCTGTGTTGAAGAATCAAATCACAAATAGTCTGTGTACCAAATACCAATGACAATTAGGCGTTAGCGTGCACGCAAGATTTTTTCTTGCGTGCACGAAAAAAAAAATTTAAATTTTAAAAATTGAATTTTTTTTGTCTATAAATACGAGAAAAATTTTATAATTTCATATCACTCTTCAATCGCTTAACTCTTTATGCAATATTCAATATTCTACTCTCCAATTATTTAACTATTATTTTCAATTTACTCATTTTGCTATATTCTTTACTACAATATTTTGTATTCTCCTCTCCTATTTTTTTATACATTTGACTATATTCTTTACTACAATTTCTCTCTATTATAATACTTACACATGAATTTTACTAGTGATGAAATTAATCAGTTTAAAGGTAGTTCGAGTACTCCATCGGGGAACGATGCATCTCAAAATATTCAAATTAATTTGGAAGATATCGAAGAGGAGGAAGTAGTCGAGGTTAAAATGTTGAAAAAAGAGTCTGCTGATTGTTGGCAACATATGACTCGTAAAAAAGTTGGGGTTCAAAATGGAGTTGATATTTGGAAAGCATGTTACAATTATTGTGGTAAAGAACTTAGTTGGAAGCCCAGTTCGAGTACATCGCATTTAAATAGACACATTTTACGAAGTTGCAAAGCGAAACCAGTCGGTCTTGACCCGAAACAGACCGAACTAACATTTACTGGTTCCGATTCCACTTTATCCACTTTTGTATATTCACAGGAAAGATTTCGTGAAAGAATGGCCGCATACATGGCTGCAGTAGAGATGCCGCTAACGATGATCGAATCGGAACACTTTACTCGTCTTGTGCAGAAATATCTCCAGCTCAGGTATAATTCTTATTGTAGAAATACTCTTCGTTCAGATGCTATAAAATTATATAACAGAAGAAAACAAACTGCTATTGAAAGTCTAAAAACTTTTGATTGTGTTATATCATTTACCTCTGATTTATGGACCGATGTTAATAAAAAAAGATATCTTGCTCCTACAGCTCATTACATTGATCACCTATGGATTATGCATAAAAAAATAATTGCATTCAGATGTGTAGAATATCCTCATAATGCGACTAATATATACATGGTTTTAAAAGATATTATACAAGAATATGGTATGTAAGAAATGGTTCGAAATTTTACTTTTGATAATACTAGTGTAAACAAAGTTGTTATCGAAAAATTTATTGATGATTTGAATCCTAAATTTGGAGGTTTATTTTTTCATCAACATTGTGTATGTCACATTATTAATTTGATTGTAAAAGATGGATTGGAATATATAAAATCACATTTAGATAAAATTAGGCTATCAATTAATTTTATAACTATATCACCAGCAAGAAAGCAAACATTTAACAGTTTATGTGCAGAGTATGGCTTATAAGAGAGATCATTTGTCACTGATGTATCACATAGATGGAATTCTATATATTTTATGTTACATTCGTGTGAAAATTATGATAACGTTATTTCAATGTATTATAATGGTAGACATACATATGGACCCGAACATAATTTAGAAGATTGGAAATGGTTTCTTGCATTTCAAGTGAAAAATTTCTTAAAACCTTTTTTCGATACCACGAAGGAATGTAGCGGTGTTTATTATCCTACATCTTCAATTGTTTTACAACATTTTTTCTATATTGCACAAGCATTTAAAAAACATAGGAGTTTGACAATTTTTGTTAACGTAATTTATTCTATGGAGACAAAATTTCGTAAATATTGGGAAGAGATACCCTCTTTATTTTTATTAGCTTCAGTGATGGACTCTCGACTTAATTTAACTAGCACAAAAGCTACTATAAAGGGGATTTCAAATTTCATGAATATAGAATTATCACATGTGCATATAAAATCTATGTTATGTGAAATGTATAACTATTACGCTGAAAAAAATGATCAGTGTAGTTCTACTACCCAAAGTTCTTTTTCAAAAAATATATCAACAAATGCAGAAATTTTTTGGAATTTTTTTAGAGACCAATACTAGTGTTCCCTCATTTAATTCTAGTTCGTCAATATCTAGAGCAGTAGATGTCAGTGGTACAAATCTTGAAATTCCCTTTGAGTTAGCTATGTATATGTGCGTGGACGTTCGTAGTATGTTACAACCAGAACAATGGCCGAAGAGTTACAGCAAATTCAAGCATCTATGATATTGTAAGTTTTTAAATTGATTAGTTTAAAATAAATGTAATTTTTAAATTTTTTTTGTATCAAGAAAAATTGTACACAAAAGTCGAAATATTTTATTCGTGTACAGTTTTAACTCCGCCTACGATAATTGTAGCCAGTCCCAAGCCCGGATAAAGGAGGAGGGTTTACAATGTAAACTTTACATTTTTAAAATTTATTTAATTTATAACACGAAAAAAAAAACCCGAGCCGGCCCGAGCCTCATTTTTTTTGCTCGGGCTCGACTCAGCTTGGCTCGGCTCGGGCCTAAAAAAGCTTGGTCCAAAAAAGCTCGGGCTCGGTACGAGCTTTTTTTTTTTGCTCGGGTTCGGCTCGGCTCGGCTCGTTGCCACCCCTACAATCACATGTATGTCACAGAGTGCTTCTACATATAACATTTTTTTAGTTGAAGAAATTTCAACATAATCATATCTCACTAGATTATACTAGGTAAACTATTATATAAATCATCATATACATTTAACACAATCAAATAATAAATAGGACTGCATGATTATAATTGTCTTCCACTAATAAATATATTATTTACTACAAAACAATATTTATGCAATATTTTAGGTGCAATATTTATGTAATTAGAACATTGATTATCTAAATAAAATTATTAAAATAAGCCCCAATTTAACCTCATTATTTTTCATTAAATTATAATTTATTTTTCTCTCATTTCCTATACTTCTTATAAAATCACACATTCTTTAATAAAATAATATTACATTTAAATTTTAAAAAAAATCTTTTTTAAATACATATTCTTAAAAAATAATGTTTATCTTTATACATGGGGAAAAACGACCGAGCTACTTGTACAAGTAGCTTGACAAATTGGGTTTACAAAGTAATATAAAAGACTTAAAAGTCTTTCCTCTATTCTTTAGTTAAATCAGGGTTTTCTATTCCCAATATAGGATAACTTTGATTTATTTCTCATAATAAATAGAAAAGTCAATTATGCTCGTATGTATCTGTATATCTTTTATCAAAACAATCGTTTAGTGTTTTAATTTTATTTTCTAATTTATTAATTTCTCTATTAATTCTAACTATATTTTATTTGATAGGCAGAAGTATATCTCTATTATTTTTCAGAAAATAATCAAGTACAATATAATATGGTTTAATTTTTTCTCTTTTTCTTTCAGAGTTAATTTATAATTTTTAAATACAATTAACTAAAACATAATAAATAGCAGGAGTGCAAATATTAATACAAATAACTGACATAAATAAGAAAGATCTTACAGTAATGAAGCTGAAGGTAAATGCAGAATAATATCAACGAGATTTTCCTCGAGCTTGCTCCCATATGTTTGTATACTCAGATATAAGTGGTCGGTGTTATTTGAATTTAAGAAAGTGGGTTATGGTCCAACATGATTTCCGCACACTTATTGGTTTTCTCTCTGATTCTTTTGCATATCTCACGATGGATCACACAGAATCACAGTTTTCCTTTCAACTCCTAGTTAAAACATCACCTTGAATGGTAACATGGTTCTCGTGGCTTTCTCTAACAACGCCTAAAACGCCAACACATGGCAACAAGATACTTGCACTAACCATCAAGGTTTTCACCGTTAAAGTATAAGTAAGATAAGAGCTTTTGAGAATATAATAAGAATAAAAAGACAGTGTCTTCAAACAACTTTGATTTCATAAACACATCACACTAATATCTCTTACATAAGAGTATACATACATACTTTGGCTACACTCTTGGTACTTTATCTAAAGAGATTAAAACTCCATAGAGATTACCTTATTACAAGCTTCAAACGTAAAAAGAGAAACTAAAATGGTTACAATAGTTGAAAACGAGAGAGAGAAATAAGTTTTTGCTTAATGATGGGATGCCTTTTTCCGCGATTTAATCTTTCATTTATAGACTCAAAAAGTTCTCCAGCTGTCTTTCATTATTGTTGTGTTACTGTGTAAGATAATGAGAATCTTACTGTGGCCTAAAGTTCTTTATCTTAATATGGAAAATTATTGAGGTGAAACCCTACAGTTTTTCTTTATCAAAGTGATTCCGATAAAGTAGTGATAAAGGGGGTCCTCTATTTTTCTGTATGAGACTTAAACCACTCATCTGGAAATTCCTCTGGATCTAGTGAAATTGATGAGCCATCTTCTTCATTGCTACATCACTCGCACTTATGATTTGGATAACGCCAAATTGTTTACACAACTCATTTTTTGTCTTTTGTGTTCCACTAGCGTCTCCTCCAAAAATATGATCACACCAAATATCAAGATAGTGCCAATCTTCTTGCTAAATCAGGTGGTCTTGTGACTCATACACCCATATTTTCTGTTTTTCTTCAATAATTTTTTGAATATGCTCAAACTACTCCTTGTATCCTTTGGATCTACGGAAGGCTGTCATGTTAATGACATCTTCTGGTATAGTTTCATGGATTTCACTCTTCTCAAGTTGAAGATGCTTAGAAGTAGTGGCAATCTTTATGACATGGCTAACTGGCAGCAGCTTATCTTCTTCATTATCTCATTTGGGACTAGCAGAGAAAAATCTGATGCATACGATTTTATGTTTAAGAACTTGACAATATCTTTCAATAGCTCGGACCACTTCTTTTGGTAACATAGAAATTTCTTTTAAGGATTTAGATGGGTAAATACAAATTATATTTCTCATTTCATAGAGAGCACGAACCCAATAAGTTGGGGCTCCTGGATAAAGATTTACTTTATTATATGTTCCATATGTTAGAGTTTTCATCAATCCTCCTATACTGGTGAACCAGCGGTAGGCTAGATTGAACAATACATATGCAAGAATAAAATCATTTTTATTTTTGATATCCATAACACCAGGGGTGTTACATGCATTAATAATATTTGAGCAATTAAGCTCTTGTATTGAGATACTATCATTTGTAAATTTTCTCTCTTGTGAGGGAGACAAAGTAGTATTCTCCCTGACTGGTAATTTATGAAGTTTAAATGCTTCTTGTTCAATACTACGCTATGACCTTCGGATTTATTGGCACTAGGGCTTTCAGATAATATAGTCTGACTGACTTTCTGAGATATTGGCTCGGCAACAGCCATTTCTATCAAAGTTATCTTGGATTCTATTGCAGCAATCTTTATGTTCATCTCGAACTTCAATACATCTAGGTCCTTTTTGATTTGCTCCATTCCTGGTTAAAAAACCTGGAATAAAATTGTATTTTCCTTTAATATGGACAATATCAAATTTAAATGGTGCAAACTACATTCGCATCCTAATAAGTGGCCTTTCAGCTGCACTTGTTCCAAGTTTATTTGTTAATAATGGTTTTACTTGAGTATTATCTGTTCTAATAAGAAATTTATTAGGTAGCAAATAAGGTTCAAATTTTGCTACGCCTTTCTTAACAGCTAAACATTATTTACGATTGATATCATACATGGTTTTAGCATCTTTGAATGTGCCTGAAGTATAAGCAACAAGTTCTTATGAGCATTTACATAATTGATTACAAATAAATTCTTTATGATTTTCTTTTCTTTTGAGGATTGCTCCCCAGTGTAATAGAGATACATCAGTTTCTAAAATAAAGAAATTATCATCATTTGGAATATTTAATTATGGTAGATTTTCACATATTCTCTTAATTTTATTTATCATTTCAATATCTTCTTGTGTCCATTCACATTCAACTCCCTTTTTTGAGTTTCTTAGTAAAGTGGACTTTGTATTTTGCACAATTTTTAATAAAATTTTTCAAATAGTTTAATATTTTCATAAAGCTTTGTAGATTTTTCTTATCTCTAATTTCTTCTGAGAATTCTATAATCTTTTTCCCAATATGGGGTTGTTGAAATATTTTTTTTTCAGTAAAAATATATCCTAAAAATTCAATTTCAATCTTAACTATTTCTGCCTTTCTTTTTTATAAGGCTAATCCATATTTTCTAGTAATATAGTTGAATTTCTTAAGATGTTCAATATGCTCTTTTAGATTCTTACTATGAATAAGAATATCATCTACATAAACAATGTAAAAGTTTTTTATTGGTCTAATAATTTTATCTATTCTTTGTTGAAATATTGCTGGTGCATTCATCAATTCAAATGACATAACATTTCATTCGAATTGTCCTAATGGATTAGGGGTAGTAAAACTAGTTAAATGTTTTGATACTTCATCTAGTTTTATTTGTCAATATCCAGATTTATAATCAAATTTAGAATATATTTTACTTCCTTGTATTTTTTTTATTAATAATTCTTTTATTGGTAGTTTATAGCTATTTGATACAGTTTTAGAGTTTAAATCTCTATAATTAACTACCATTCTAGTTTTTCCTCTTTTAATTTCACTATGGTTTCTAACCATAAATACTGGATTATTGTATGGATTGGTTGATTCTTTTATAACTCCTAATTGTAAGAGGTCTTTAATTTGTATTTCAAATTCTTTTTTATCTTCTTCGTTATAAGCAAATTGTTTTCCTGATATTTTAGCATCTGGGTCTTTTATTTCAATGGTTGCCATATGTTTATCTTTATCCCATTTAGCTAAGGGGTGTTCATGATAACATTCTTTTAGTTCTAATTTAATACTTTCTAATTCTTCTTCTAAATTGTTAATTCATAATACTGAAATTTTTTGTTTTTGATTAATTTCTGTATAACATCCACCACGATTTCCTGCAGAACTCTGATGTCTGGATTTATGGTGAATTGGTTGATGTGCAATTCTAATAGCTTTATAGATTTTTGATGTTTTAATTTTGTGATTACAAAGTGTGGTAAATTCAAAACTTCCTTTATATTGTGTAAATGAGCTATATGTGTAGATAAAATTTTCTCCTAAAAGGATTTCACATCCGATTTTGTCTGTTGCATATTCGAGGTATAAAACATTCTTTATTTCCTATAATTATAGGAACATTTTCTACAAAATCTCTATAGATTTCTACAATATCACTGATTGTTTGTCCATAAATTGTCTTCTTATAATCTCTTTTATAGTAATGTTCTGGGAACACATATCTTTTGCATAGGCAAATACCTGATCCGGTATCAAGAATAGCATGGAATTTTATTATACAGTAAGCTGGTAAATTGAGAGTTATCTCAATATATGGACTAAGTAAGCTAGTTTTGATTGATCTAATTCCTTGTATCATATAGATTGATTCTTTGTTTTTATTAATTCTAGAAATCATTTTTTGTTTTCCTTCTATATTTATTTGTAATGTATTCTTCTAGATATAGAATGGTGAGACTTTCTCAAGAAAGTTCATTTCCAATAATATTGGACTAGTCTTTTCCCTTCATATAATCTTTATGAATTTTAAGATTTAGTTTAAATTGTTCTCATTTTATATATGTAAAACTTAGTTCTAGATTAACAAACGTTTTAATTTCATATTTAATCCATGATAATTTGTAAGAATTATTCCTTGCGGCGATTTTTCTTCTAGTAAATGATCAACTATGTCCGCTCTTATATGACTTGTACTAACTTCTGTATTAACAAGGGCTATGATTTCTTCGTAGTTATTCTGATTATTGATATATTCTGTTATAATAAGGAAATTATCTTCCTCACATTTTACAATGTAAAGTTACAGCTTTACTTCTTGATAACATAATTAATCTATCAATTCTATGATATAGATTTAATCTCACACTTAAATTTTCATCTAATAAGGACATGGCAAATCCAAGTCTTATAGTAAATATAATTTGTTTGTATACTAGATTTCCAAAGACAGCTCCTAATAGAACGTCCATATGATTATGAAGTATTCTGTTATCCATTAAGTACATTTGTATAGGAATATCCATTCCTTCTCTAAAGTATCATTATTTGGATTCCTCCAATCACTATGTTTTTTAATATTTCCCTAGTAGATCTATTTATTTTTGTTAATTCTCTATTAACCCATTCTTTAGTTATTAGAGGTATAATAGTGTTGCCTTTAACATTTTCGATGTTAATAGGTACTTCATCATATTTAACAATATATATATTGTTTTATCAAACCAAGATAATATTGGTCTTACAAAAATATATCTATCTTTTAAAGATATTTGTTTTTCTTTTATGACTCCATATCTTTCTTCATCAAACACAACTGTTTGTGAAGTTCCTTCTTTATTATCTAAGTTGGTTTCAATATTATCTATAATTTCTAATTCATATAAATCTGTTCAAATTCTGGTTCTTCAATTTCTTCTATATCTAGCTCATATATTGAGTCCGTTTCAGATAATTCGTCTAAGTTTTCAATTATCTCATAGTCTGAGTCGGATTTTATTTCTTCCATTATCCTAATGGCTTTAACATTTTCTCTTTTATTCTTATTATGACAATTGTGAGATATATGTCATATTTCATTACATATAAAACATTTACATTTTTTATAGAATTCTTCTTTAGATTTTTTTGAGATTTCTTATGTTGGTTATATTCCCTTTTCTAATGTTTTTTCTTCTTAAAATATTTCTTGTGGCTCTTAAATCATTTGTTTCTCTTCCAAGGTTTAAGATACTTCTTAAATTTCATCTTATAATATGGTTTCCTAGGCGATTGGTGACAACCAAATTACGGTACTGCTGCTATTTCTCCATAACAATATAAACTTGCTTTCTTACTATGTTTTCTAAATAGGTGTTGGCACATAGATTTTCTATACCATTCAGATATTTTTCTCTTAGCGAATGAAGTTCTCATTCCTACAGTATCGGCTTTGTGGTTAGGATCTTCCCATTCTATTTTATTATAATAAATTTGGTAATCTTCAAATAATTTCTGACCCCATGGCCAATGTAGTTTAAGAAAATATCTATTTAATAATTTTACGTCTTCTTCTGATAGATTCCATTCTTTTACGGATTTAGATGCTTTGATATATATTTTTTCGAATTTCTTAGTATATTCGTTTAATTCATATATATTACAGATTTTTAATAATTACATTTCTCTTTCTGCTTGTAAGGCTTTTTGAGTGATCATATCTGTTTTAGTTTTCGATATAACTTCTTCTAATAGTAAATGTTTAAAGAAATTTTTCATTCGTTTTAAATTTTTTTTTTTTAAAGTTTTCATTATTTAAGCTTTCATTACTATCAATAATAGTCGTATATTTTTCTCCATATTTAATTTTATTTTTAATTTTTTCAGAAGTTCTCCTCCAGATATCTGAAGTAATTCCCCTAAAGGTGTGCATTAAAAAGTTTTAAGCTTGCGTTGTATTCCATTTATGAAAAGCAACAGCTAAATCAGTAATTTTTGCCAACGAGTCAATAATTTCACTTTTATTATTGCTATCATCAACATCTAGTCATATTCCTGTTGCAGGAATTGGTTCAGTAAATAATTTAACTGGATTATTATCCCTAAGATGTATATGCTTAGTTGACATAATCTTGGGTTCTTTTCTAAAATTGTAACCTTCTCGTTCTTCAGTTATTCCATGTTCTTTTATCCATTCTAGATTTCAGTCTTCAGATTCGACTTGTGTCCAATTTGTAGTAATATTAGTTCTACTTATTTCTCCGACCAACGGTTGAGTTTCAACTTATTGATTTAAATGTGGAGTATTAATTTCAGTACTTTTCTCTTTGGGTGGAGGATCATTCATATAAATATTCTCAGTTTGAATAGCTAATTGTTATAAGCTTTGTTTGTAGACTTCTAATTCTTCTCCAGTGGCTTCAAAAAATTTCATTTCTAATTCTTCTATAACATAAGCTGGTAAAAGTGGTTCAATTGATATACAAGAATCTCTTTTTAGTTTTGATTTTTTTTTTTAAATTTTGATTCAATTTGTTTATATAAGATTTTTGGTCCTATTTTAATATTGTCATTAACAATTTCTAAATTAGATTCGATATTTATTATATGAGTTAAAATATCTTGATTTATAATATCCATTTTTTTCTAAAGGTTGAGCATAATCATCATATTGTTCTAAAAATTGATTTATTATAACGTCTTCTTCTTCATGTTCGAAAAATTAATCTACTAAAATTTGTAATCCTTTATTTTTTATTTCTGCTAATTGTTGAGAACTATTTATTTGTTGTATTTCTTCATTTAGAGTTTTATATTTAGTACTTAAATTTGTCGCTAATTATTGCAATTTAAGTCGATTAGTATTAGTTAAAATATTTATATTTTGTAATTCTTTTAAAATCATTTTATCTTTTCTATTCATTTTAAAATATATTATTTAAGTTCTAAAAATTTTCTTCAATTTCGTTACTAGGCTCTGATATCAATTATATGGGTTTAAAAGCGGAAAATAACAATAAGGATATAATGGTCAATGACTAAAACATAAAAATAATAAAATAATAAACAACTCAATCTCATCTGTCCATTAAAATTCATCTGAACCGTACACCTTATTTTGTCAACAAGCTTGGTACAAATAGCTTATTTCGGGGAAAAAGGGAGCTAAATCACAGTATAGTCAGTCGTTTCACATCGCCTTCAACTAGAGGACCCCACAAATGACGCATACGTGGTCCCGTTGACTCCTCAATACTTCCATAGTTCCAAATATACACGCACACGCCCACTCTGAGTAAAGCTCACACAAAAATGACAATGGCGAATTCCATTTTCAGTTCCTCTTTCGCTGCCTTGGGGTCAAAAAACTTGGATTCTTCCATTTCTCTTTTAAACAACAATCGGAGCTTAAAACCAGTTCATCAATTTTCAATCATCTCGCGATCTAATTCATCGCAGAAAAAGTAATTAGGAGATTGGTTTTGTATACTAATAAAATGTTTTTCATTTTTTCGTTCTCGATTTTTTTCTTAGAATTTAATTTCTCAATTTTTTGCGTTTTCTTTTGGTTTTATTTTTGTCTAATTTGATGGATTAACGATTGATTATATGCGATTTATTTTTTATTTTCGTGTTCATGGATAGTCTGGTTTGGATGGTTGTGTAGGAACATTATGATGTGTGCTTCTGTGGATGGTTTGGACTCGGTGAATTCAAGTTCGATTTCATTGGTCAGCAAATTCTCTTTTGCCCCTTTTTATGTTTTAACTACTGATTTCACATGTTATTAGATGTTTGAATGCATATAATTGCAAACGATGAGGAGTTTCTATTTCTTCTGCTTGTTGGATATATTTAATAGCATCGTTGCCAACTCTTCTTTAGAATGACTATTAGGTAGAAATGCCATCAATCTAGGTGCATGTGATCTATCTGAAGGCATAAATGTTAATATATTTGTTTTTGTTTATGATTTAATTCCTTCTGAAGAGAAAATATCATCTATAAATTTACACTGACATATTGAACTTGTTTTGGTCACATTTTATTATGCTTCCTTCTCAATAGCTGTATTTGTTTGTTCCTCTTTCATGATCATATAACATACACTTTATTCACGTCTACTGTGGAGCATGGTTTCCTTTTCAAATTGATTTTTGTTCCATACCTCCTCTATCTTTTGGCACATACATAGATTCACGTTTTCGGTGCATGTTTACAGTATTGATTGCCAAGGTATTGCCATTATTAACATATTCCTATTTCAAAAGTCTGAGCAGGACGCTGATGTCCCAATGCCTATTGTCCTGATCGATCAAGATTCTGAACCCGATGCAACCATTGTGCAACTCAGTTTTGGAGATCGCCTTGGTGCTCTTATTGACACGGTAAAGCATGGTTATTTCCTTATCCTTCTTTGGTATTTGGCAAAACTTTTCAGCATTTTCTCACACACGAAACACAAGGCATTTAGAATGGGGAATTAAGAGATTTGAATTGCCAAGGTTCTGGTTCTGATTGTCTCATACTTCAAGCTCAGAATTTAGTTTCTATAACATTGAGTATCGCTCATACCTCTATTTTGTGTTTTACCCTCTATTTTTGTGTATATCTGTCTATAAAATATACATGGACGTCTTTTAATTTCTTATTTCAGCTTTCTCTGATCTTTCACTATGTTTAAAGTATTCTTACCTTCTCTTTATATTTAGCCTATGTTTGGCTCCTGTTTCTAAACTCTTTATAAACACTCGAGCTACTTTTTTATCCACATAGTTTGAGGGATCTACAAGTACTAGTCACTTATCTACTATTAAATTCTATCTATTAATAATATAAATTGTTTATAAACACTTCCCAAACACGAGTCACCTAGTAATCTTGGTTTATTGCTGCAGATGAAGGCACTTAAAGATTTAGGCTTGGATGTGCTGAAGGGAACCGTTACTACCGAGAACTCAGTCACACAAACAAAGTTTTTAATTACAAGATTGTAAGCTATAATTTTAGGATTACTTTTCAAATTATTTGCATTTCTTGCACATTTCTAATTAAAGATTATATTGCAACTGGACTGGGGGATCCAAAAAATGTTTTAATTTGTCACTCACTTTATCTGCACGAGCTTTCAACATTTCTTCATCCAATCTGCATATTGGATTGTGGATGTTGATTGCTAGAAGAAATTGACGATGTTAATTGGCTTGCGGCAAGACAGGAAAATGTCTTTATCTGAATGAGTAACCACCATATTCATCTTTCAACCGGTGGCTACAGTAGAAGGGAGTTTTGAACATATCTGTTTCATCTCCTTGGAATGGCAACATATTGTTGTTGTATACAGAAGGATTATTGGCTTGTCCATCCGCTGAAGAAGTGGTCAAAGTTTTTTTTATTCATGTACAAGTTATGATTTGCCTCATGTCTGATACTTCCGTTTATTTTTGAATGTCCTTTTCCCTCAGTTGTTTCCAGAAGAATAACTTTTATGCTCCTTGGATAGAGTAACAATGTGAACCTTTAAAAACTCGTGCATGAATGTGTTACAGGTCATACATAAAAAAAAAAAATCACGTTGGCCTTAAAATATTATTCTAATTTGAAATTTTAGTTTGTCTTCCATAGTTGTGATAAATGAATTTTCTTCAGGGCAACTGGGCGCAAAGTGGAGGATCCTGATCTATTGGAGAAAATTCGTCTGACTATTATCAACAATCTTCTTAAGTTTCATCCTGTAAGTATGTGTGATTCTCACATAAATTCCTATTGTATCCTTTTTTAATCTTTTATTTCTAAGCGAAAAATTATTTTAAGTTTTTTATTGCTAAGAGCGATGTGATTTTTTCTTTTACTTTTTCCTATTGTGCTTATTAGGAGTCCAGCGAGCGTCTTGCAATGGGTGAGGCTTTTGGAATAAAAGCACCTGAAAAAAAGGTGAAGTTAGAAACAATGTCCCTCTCTTCCGGTGTCTGAACGCATAAAGCATTTTCCAGACCTTTTTTGGTTTAAAAAATTGATGTCTTCTTTTAAAATTGATTCGTCAGTTTTTTTTATTATGACAATACAAAGAACAAACTAGGGGGTAAATTAATATACTTTGAGTATGCTTTAAATCTGCTACTTGTATCTATTCACGTGACCTTTCACAGGACTGCATATTGATATTTCTTTCCACATGCTTCATTGTCAAAAATCACTGACTTGTTACTATTTTGAAGTTTTATTCCCTAAGTTTACTCTTGTTTCATATAATTCTTTGGGTAGAAGATGAAAAACATTTCCTATTTTTCTGATGCTTGCATGGCAGTGGATTGTGCTATTTGTATTAGGTAGCAAGTGGCTATGGCCGGTTGGTCATGCGATTCTATGGCATCAAACTAATCCCTGCTTTTTTGCGCTGATGAGTTCATCGGAGACAAGGATTCTCCCCTTATTAATCAAAATATGAACTGGAATTATTTTAGAGCGTTCACATCTTACCAATAACATTCTATAATATGATTTCGGAACTTGTCAAGATGATGATGAAGCTCTTTGATTCTAGCTGCGTTTTAGTCTTTCTAATTTGTAATCTAACTTGCCTCTTGTAAATTGTAACAATTTCTGAAAATGTAAATTAGTACGTGCAATTATGGTCTGATATTGTGATTATTATTTTTAGCAACATGATTTGACTGGAAACTGGGTTTCTTGTTTAGATGTTTCCTTAAAATTGGAAAATCTATTGTTATATTGATTGCAGCTTGATGTTGATATTGCAACGCATATACATGTCACTAATGACGGACCTAGAAAGAGGTACACTGCTTGAATTAATTAATATATATACTGTCTTTTTTTGGGTTTTGCATCATGTTGAATTGGATGAAACTAATTTTTTTTTCCAAAATAGTGGTATCCAAGTTCCATGTTCCTGGTCCACTATGTAAAGAATGTTCTGCATGAAAATTTTGTTTTG
Source organism: Fraxinus excelsior (assembly GCA_019097785.1). Lineage (NCBI taxonomy): Eukaryota > Viridiplantae > Streptophyta > Magnoliopsida > Lamiales > Oleaceae > Fraxinus > Fraxinus excelsior. Next base: position 18,777,986 of record CM032632.1, read on the forward strand.
ACATATTAAGGAGATTTTCAAGTTAACATACTATCTTATAATCCTATATTATCTGCCCCCGCATAGCTTGCTCTATATAGAGACAGCAGATCGACCGGGGCTACTGTTAGAGATTATCAAGATAATAGCAGATATCAATATTCATGTGGAATCAGCAGAGATTGATACTGAAGTATGTTCTCTTTCTCTCTCTCTCTCTCTCTCACACACACAAAGGCTCATATGCTTTCCCTTGCTGTACTTCGCCTGTCCGTCTCGCTTTCAACGTTGCTTCTAGCAACAATTGCATTAACTTGGTATACATATCAATCCAGGGTTTGGTAGCCAAGGATAAGTTTCATGTCAGTTACAGTGGGGCAGCACTGAACAGTTCCTTGTCTCAGGTAATTCACTGCTTCTAGTTATCGTCAATAGTTCTCCTGAGTTTATCCTCAATTTATAAGGGAACCACGAAAGAATAAATTCTGTTAGCATATAAGATACCTTTCAAAGCAATATTAACCATTTGGTGGAAGACATAACAGTATGAAGTTAGTTGAAATAGAATAAGTCCTTGCTGAGACCGTGATACCTCAATGCCCAAGAAATACTTCAAAGTACCCAAGTCCTTCATTTCGAATTCCTTTGTTAAATGGCTTCGAAGCTTCTCAATCTCATTGGGATTACTGCCAGTAACAATCATATTATACACATACACAATAAGTCAGACAAAGCCTGTTTAAAACTATACTTTTTGTTGAACAACTCAATCTTCCAAACCACGCCCTTGGTGATTGTTTTAACCTATAAAGAGCTTTCTTCAACTTACACACATTTCTCCCTGGAGGAGTGAAATCGGGAGGAGGGTCCATATACATTTCCTCTGTTACATCACCGTGAAGGAATGCATTTTTAACACCAAATTGCCTCAATGGCCAATCAAGATTGACCGCTAGAGATAGAATGACTCTAACGGTATTCATCTTAGCTACTGGAGCAAAAGTTTCCTAGTAGTCAATCACATAAGTCTGTGTGTACCCTTTGACAACCAATCTAGCTTTATACCTCCACAGTTCTATCTGACTTCTATTTTAATGAGTACACCCACTTGCATCTCACAGTCTTTTTTCCTGGTGGTAATAAGACTATCTCCCAAGTAGAGTTCTTTTGAAGAGCATTCATCTCTTCTACCATAGCGGGTTTCCACTTAGGTTGATCAAGAGCTTCCTAAAAGTGATTAGGGATAGACACGGAAGATAGTTGGAGGCAAACGTCAAATTAGTCTTAGATAAACGGTGGTATGCGATATAGTCAGATATGGAAAGATAGCATCGGAAGAAGATTTCGAAAAACCAAACCTATTAGGCTTATTATGGACTCGAAGAGGATATCTCCTATCCTGAGTATCAACAATATCTGAATCTGCAGGATTGGAATCAGAAATAGAGGTAGGAGTAGAAGAGAGAAGCAGGGTAGGTACTTCATTTTCAATTTCCGAAGAATTAGATGGCACTGTAGTATCAATCTGATGGTTATTAGGGTCTGAAGATGATAATATTGGAGTGCAAGCATTGTCTGAGTTTCTTCTCATATAACACTTTTGAAACAAGTTAGGTGATTTATCATCCTCAACTCGATATTCAATTTGGGATTCCCCTTCCTTCCCAGAAATCCACACTTCTTTTCATCTAACCACACTCGTTCCTCTTCCTTATTATTAACCTCCCCCTGAAGAAGAACTAATGACACGTCATCAGAAAAAAGGATTCTGATTCGCAAAATTCCACATCCATATAAACATAGTATTTTCCCGTAGGGGGATGAAAGCATTTGTAGCCCTTTTGGGAGCTCGAGTAGCCAAGAAAGACACATTTCAAGGCATGAGGATCAAATTTATCTCTGAGATGAGAATACATATGGACATAACACACAACCAAAATTTTGGGACAGAGGTTTAAAACAGAGGAAATATAGTGAAACCAGGACAACATTTTTAAGGAAGTTTGAAAGTCAATAATGCGGGAGGACATGCGATTTATGAGAAAGAAAAAAATTGCCACCGCCTCAGCCCAAAAACATTTTGGAACATGCATAGTGAAATATAAAACCCGAGCTACTTTAAGAATGTGTCGATTTTTTCGCTCTGCAACGCCGTTTTGTTGGGGTGTGTAAGCACAAGTAGTCTGATGGAGAATGCCGTGAGTTGAGAAGAAGTTTCCAAGGGTTTGGTTTACAAACTTACGACCATTGTCAGAATGGATAACTTTAACCCTGTGTATGAAATTGTGTCTCAATCATTTTGAAGAATTTTGGAATAGCATGAATGACTTCACCTTTAGATTTTAATAAATATATCCAACAAACTCCGATACAATCATCAATGAAAGAGAAAATATTTATAACCTGTAGTAGATGGAGTAGAGAAAGGCCCCCAAACATCAGTATAAACACAAGTAAAAGGAACAGAACTTCTATTAAAACTGATTTTGAAAGGTAGACGATGATTTTTAGCAAAAATACATTGTTCACACCGCATACTAGAACTAGGAATATTTTTAAATAGATTTGGGAACAAGTGTTCTAAGTAAGTAAATGAAGGATGGCCTAATCGACAATGCTACAAAAAGATCCTATCTCTTGGAGATGATTTACTAACAACTTGAAGACCATGAGTATCCTTAGTTTGCAAACGCCTTGTTCCCTCTAAAAAATACAGCCCTCCTCTCTCTCTCTCTACCGTGTGAATCGTCATCTTCGTTCGATTGTCCTGAAATACACAATTAGTAGGTGAGAAGATGACAAAGCAATCAAAATGCTTTATAATTTTACTAATAGATAAGAGATTAGTGGAAAAAATGTGTGCAAGTAAAACGGATGAGAGAGAGAAAAAGTAGGTGAAAACGAGACACTTTCGGCCCCAATAACTTTGACAGGAGTCCCATTAGCCACTTGAATAGACTGAATAGGCGGAGTTGTCAAGGAATCAAATGTAAACGGATTACAGGTGAAATGAACGGTAGCTCCAGAATCTATAACCCTAAAATCAAATGCAGTAGAAGTAAATTGAGACCCAAAAGTACGTTCCCCAAAAGATGATCAAGCAATGTGGAAAACAGTAGGTGTAGGTGTAGATGCAGGTGCGTGAGTAGCAGCAGCAGATGAGAACGTTGCCTGAGAGTATCTTCCACTTTTCCTCTCCGTCCTCTTTGTTAAATACCAGTCTAGGTAGCCATTTTTCTTGAAGCAATTGTCAGAAGTATGCTCTTTAATGTGATAGAATGAGCAAGTTTCAGCAGACTAAATAGGGGTTCGTGATCGACGATTGAACCCTTTTACCGCCAATGCAGACGTCTTAGAATGACTTTCGACCACCATGGTGAGTTGTCTCTGTTCCTCACGACGAACAATCGAGAACACCTCTTTCAAGCTTGGAAGGGGTGTAGTAGCCAAAATACGACTACACACTTGATCCAAGTCATGATCAAGTCCCACCAAAAACACATAAATCCTGTCTTCATCACACCTTTCTTTTAACGCATCAACATCAACGGCACACTTCATAGGATTTGGTCTGCGATAGTCAAGCTCCAAGAAAATGGAATTCATTTCAGTGTAGTATGTGACAAGAGGCCGCCCCTCTTGTCGTAGCTGAAATGATTTTTTCATTAGTTCATAAACCTGTGACGAGTCAGAGACAAGAAGATAACTTCTTTTAACCGCATCCCACATCTTTGGCTATGTCAAAAGGAGCAAAGTGGGCCACAAGAACATCAGTCATAGAGTTGATAAGCCAAGACTTAACGATAGCATCATCTGCTACCCATTCACCATAATTACTATCATTCTCTTTAGGTACAGTTAGTTCACCAAAAATGTGGGCTCTTTTCTTCCGGCCAGTAATATGCATCTTCAGTAATTTTGACCACACACGATAGTCAATACCATCTAATTTAATGTGAATCGAAAATGATGTCTCATGAATTAACGAGGTAAACACCTTATTATCAGCCATTAGAGTGAGACTTGTGCCACGAAGGAATCACCCAGACAAGGTCGCGAAATCAATCGATACTTGTGCTCTACGTGCAGCATATAGCAATCCAGAGAGGGATGTTGAGTACTTTTATTTTGGTATTCATGTTGCAGAGAAGTGATGTGGAGCATATAACAAGCCGAAGAAAGCGCGGCTGCAGGAGACAAGTTGGCACAGGAGGAACAGGCGGCTCGTGAGGAACAGATGGCATGCGAAGAGAAAAAATGCGTAAGTCGACGCGTCGAACAGACGGCTTGCGGAACAAGCAACTCGTGAGGAGAACAAATGCGTAAGTCGACGCATCGAAGACGCCACCGGCGGTAGAAGGCATCGCCAGCTTCTGGGTAAGCGGGAAAAATCGGAATCGGCGCCGGCTAAGGTTTGGGTTACTATTCTCTAATACCAAGTCGAGAGTATTTGGGAGAAAAATCTTGTATTTCTTGATTAATGATAAAACTAAAATATACAGGGTGAAAAGGAAATGAAAAAGGAAAATTTACACTTTAGTCCCTAACTATAACAAGAATTACAAGTTGGTACATATTATTTCAACTAAGGGTGTGTTTGATATGGTTGATTTTCCATGGAAAATGGCCATGTTTTTTAGTGTTTGATAGCATGTTTTTTCTTGGCAATTGGTTTTGCCACTTTCTCCCACACAGTGACACTTTCTACCATTTAGGTGGGAAAATGATTTCCATGATTTTTTTTTCTCTTTTTATTTTTTTTTGGCAATGGATACATAATCTATCCACAATTGTAAAAAAAATATCCCTTAAATTGACAATTTTCATGTAAAACAAAGTCAAACGAACACCAATTTTTTTTTTTTTTTTTTTCAATTTTAATTTTTTTGGCAATCTAAACAAATTCTATCCCCAATTGTAAAAAAAAATGATTCCTTTAATTGATAATTTTCATGAAAACAAAGCCAAATGAATTAGGTGGAAAATTATACCAATCAAACACAATTAATTACACCCAATAAAACAATTTCTAGTCAATTCAATTTCTTGGATTTCATTTTCTTTTCACCCATTTTCCACATTTGCAATCAAACGGACCCTAAGTTCGTGGTTCATTTGAAGCATAATAGTACTATCCATTCGGAAAGGAGGAATGTCAAGCCTTAGCTATCACTCTCAGTTTAATATTAATCTTCTTTCCTTTTTCTTGGTTTCCCGTATAAATAACTTTTAGTCTAATTCAGAATGGCCATTAATGGCTATGCATATCCATTTTGGTACTTTCCCTACACTGAAATGGTGGATGTTGGGATTTAGAATTCGAGTGATGCCTTTGTAGTTTCAGATTCTATCTTTCTGAGAAATTTTACATATCATGGAAGGTTGATCACTCTTTTGACATCTGGCAGTCTGGCTCTACTTTCGAATTGTTTATATGATTTTACATACATAGTTTCCAACTTCTTGTCTGAATCTCGCTTCCCAAGATCCTTAAACGCCGATAATTTTTTTTTTTTTTTTTGAGGAACAAGCTATAGAGATGAACAGCAAAAGCTGATGCCTATGCAAGAAATACATAAATGAAATATCACAGCATGCACTATATTTTTCTCATTATTATTAAGGATATCACTTTTCCTGTCGATGTAACATTTCCACGAAAAAAAATTGGATCCACTTGCTAACATGCAAACTTCATGTAAAATCTATGCTTAATTACTAACAACTAGAAAAAATAATTTATTCAAATGTTTTATAGGTACTTAGTTTTTCTCCTAAAGTTGCTTCTCTTGTATCCTCTCTTCTGTGCAGTAGAATAATGATAATTGTACATAAGGAGTTATATAATGGTTTACATACAAATGAGATGTAAAAAAGAGTAGATGTTTTTTTTCTTTAGTTGAAGAAATTCTGATACAATCATATCTCACCACATATGTGTATGTAAACCATTATGTACATGTAGCACTATTGTGTATCACTCTTCCTTCAAGAAATGGCCATATAGATGATGTTTTTTGAGTAAATTGTTTCTCAAGTTGGTATTTGCATAGGATGAAAATACCAAAGTCGTTGCATTGGCATTCAGATGAATTTCCTTGACAACAACATATGATCTCAGTCATAATACTTGCTGAATTTGTAATCTGAACGTGCAGGTGCTTGTGAATTGCCTGCGTTACTACCTTCGGAGGCCAGAAACTGATGAAGATAGCTATTAGAAAAAAGCACAATACTTATACCAACTGTTAAATGTATGTCACTGTATGGCTCGAATATAGTGCTTCAATGAGTTTCGGTGTTTTCATGTATTGAAGAAATATCGAATTATGGGAAAATAAATGAGAACTATTTGTAGGAAAGCTAATTGGTTGCAGTTCAGTCAACAAGCAAATCATCTGTACCTATTAAGAATCTTGTAACTATAGACCTGGCTATTCATCAACTCTCCTGAAGTCTGAGAAAACAAGTTATACACAATAGTCAGCCCCGTTTTGCCCCTATTTTTTTCCATTACATTACATTAATTTTTTCCTTCTTCATTTCAACAACACATTCATCAAATAAAATAATATTACACACATCTAAAACTTTTCATTACTTTTCTATTACACATTCTCTCATCAATTTCTATTCCATAAATTTTTAACAACCCAAAATGGTGGCCAAACAGGGCCTAAATTAATTGTATAAAATAGGGTTGACTAAGGACCTAACTTCGAAACATTTGTCGAGATTAAGCATTCTTTTAAGTTTATATAAGTTACTCAATCTCCCATGGAAAATAGATATTTCATATTAGGGTCAACCTCTTCCTACGTTGTGCCACTGGTAACCCCTGTTTGGTGTTAAATCAATGATTCACATTAGATTAATGCAATTATATAAGTTATAATTAAAAATATTTACTTAACCCCTGTTTGGTACACATTAAAAATTTGATTCTCATTCTTTCACTCATTTTCAACCACACATTCTTCAATAAAATAACTTTTTCTTCTTTTATCAACCACACATTATCCATCAATCTACTATTCCAAACTACATTCTTTCAAAATAATGTGGCTCAAACACACTCTCAATCTCCCACGGAAAAAAATAAATAGATATTTTAGATAAGGGTCAACCTCTTCCTACGTAGTGCCACTGGTAACCCCTGTTTGGTGTAAAATCAATTATTCACATTAGATTTAATGCAATTGATGATGTAACGTGCTGCACAATCACCTAATTTCGTCAGTCTAAAATCTTGCCACGTAGCTTTTATAAAATTTTGGATGGGGAACAGTTACACAAGTCACATTACAGTTGTGCCACATAGCGTTTATTGGTGTTGAGCATTATCTCGGTCATTGCTCCAAAGTGTTGAATTTATTATTATGCCCATCCAATATTTATATTAACATTGTGTGGGGATGATCAGTTAACACCCTTCCATTCAACTTATCAACGAGTAATGCTATTTACCATCAATAATGTTTAAAACCAATCACTGTACAATAAAAATAAGTGTTAAAACCATTATTTTGTAAATATTAAAATTAAATTTTTAGTAAATTTTGATAATTATATATATATATATATATATATATATATGATTAAAATAATTATGAGTCCCATAAAATTAATTATTAACTTTAATTTTAATTTTAGCCCGTGTTTGATACACATTAAAATTAACATTCTCATTCTTCTACTCATTTTCAACCACACGTTCTTCAATAAAATAATATTTTACATCACATCAATAACTTTTCCTTATTTTTTAACCACACATTTTTCATTAATCTACTATTTTAGAATATATTTTTATATGGCTCGAACACATCCTTAATATTTACCAAACAGGAGCTAATATCATTGGTCCTACACAAGATTATCTTTCCCTCCCTAGTCAAAAAGTACAGCTAAAGTGAAAGTTGAAACATAAGTTGTCGGCAAGTAACACTTAGGATTTAGGAATATCTATATTTCAACTGTTCAAAGGAGATAAGACCATGGTACAGAATTTCTAACTATAGTTTGCGTCAAAATCATAAGCAACAAACGCAAATTCACAATCAATCAGCACTAGTAGGTCATATATTACTTTAAAATCATATCCAATCACAGGACATGGTCGGCTGAGTCACTGGTAGACATATATTTACAGCTTAAAATACGAGAATAAAAATGAAAAAAACAAAAGAAAAAAGATGGGACAACAGAATAGTATGTACAGTCATTTGAATTCTACGTACAACCAGTAATCAAGACCTTGTACTCCATCCGAAATGAGAATCACAAGAAACCAGCGTCGGATCTAGAACAATGAGAGGCAACTTCCCAATGTACATGAAAAGCCTCTTCAAATTTTCTCTTCGAATTGCAGATAATTCAATAACATCACAGCTGCTTGTGTAGATCCAAAGCTCGCCAGAATTTACTCTCTTGAGGTTATCCCGACAGAATGGGCAAGATTGAGACCGTGCACACCTGAAGAAACCGTTTTAACGTATAATAAATCATCCAAGAATATCGTAAACATAAAGCAAACAGAACATTAAATCTTGCATGATCATCCGTAATGTCATCAGGACACTATAGTCCAAACATGATAATTATTCTGTATTTAGCAAACTTGTAGTTAAATTTATTTTCTTTATTTTTCTCCATTGATTCTTATGCCAGAAATCCTGCTAAATACGTCCAACCACCAGATCTAGGTCAATCTACCATAAAAATGGAGAATAGGGCAGTAGGTCTGTTGTCTAAAGGATAAGTTAAATTACCAAATGAGCTAATTTCTTCATCAACCTGGAGAATGCTTATTGAGTGAGGATAAAAAAAAATTCAGAACCTCTGATCCAGAATATACATCTTTCTAAATGACCCTTTGGTCCCTTTCTTTCTTTGGTATTGAACAAGGAAAACAAAGAAATAAAAAGACTCAGAACCATAATTTGGAATTCACAACAAAGCTCTTGGCATAAAATAAGGCCATATATCAATCAAAAAAGCAGTTTTAATACACCGCATTCTTCAGATTTCTAAATAAATGATATGAAATAAAGTAGATGATCCACCATCTCTAATTAGAAATTGGATCGCAATTTGCGTCGTTTTACATGGCTTTCTAGGCTAAACAGAAATGAGAATATGATCCTCAAAAGGTATGAAGAGGGCCATTAATGTACTTCACCTATTTTGAACAGAAAAGAAGATTATGGGAGAAACAGGTTAGTCTACATACCAGTTTCTATAGCACTTCATACACATGGAGTGATTGCAACTGGGAAGGACAACTTTGGTATTCATTTCCATGCAAATTCCACATTCTTCTTCTCTTTCGATATCGATTTCAGACAGCTTACCCTTGTTCATCTCGTTCACTCTTCTGAATTTAGTTGCACAAATCTCTCTTTGTTTCCGATCTTCAACATCAGTGATTCCTCTATGAAGTTGCAATAAAGAGGGGAATATCACACCTATCCAACACCATTCATTACGAGAACTCACCATGTTAGAGAGTAATTATTTCACTCGACATTCTACATAGAAATTATAAGCATTTTTCAAGCACAGTGACCATAGGTCCATAGCAAGAGGTTAATTTTGAACTTCGATATTTTCAAAGTTCAGATTCTCATTTAATTAACGGTTTTCAGGATTGGGAAGAGCGTGAGCGAAACTTGAAAGTCTACTCACCATAGAACTCCCTTATACTAGCTTTCCTTTCATGAAGACACATGGTAGTCTTACCATCCTCAAATACCTACAATTCCTTCGACCTCATCAATTTTCACTGACTACAACAGAGTGCAATTTTCCGAGCATAGTGCAAAGTATATAATGCGTAAAAGAAAGTAAAATCACCTTGTAAATAAGGATTCTAATTAACCCAAGTGCACCAGCAAAGTGACAATCAGTCCACTGGACGAGGAACAGAAAAACGTGGGCACAGGGGCTGTATGATAGTCTCATTTGAAGGCAAGCACCATCATATTCCCTTGGATAATCTGAAGCCCTGTATCTCAAGAAAATTATTAATTGCATCAGGGCTCGGAAATATACATCAAATCAGTTCTCAATTCTTTTGTCCCTTCTACAAAAGATTAAGTGGCCACGATATAATGTTTCAAAAACAGCAAAAAATTGATATCGTAAAATGTAAAATACAGTAAATTCTCAAGCCTTTCAGCTAAGGCTCTTAATTCTAACTTCAAATAGAAAGACGCATCAGATAATAATTACAGTGACTGTGTTTTCTTTTTCGCTTCTAAATCCCCAAAAAATGAGGGTAGCCGACAAAAAAACTCGGCTATTGATCATGCCCCTATCATTAAAAAACGCACAGGCAAACCCCCATGTGTATAATTGCTAAATTATGAAATTTTTATGTGAACTCGGTTAGCTTACAGAATCTCATCAGATAGGAGATATAAACTTATTAATTTTGTAAACTATCAATATTCAGAATGAATACTAGAAAAAGTGCTCAAAAATAAAAAAAAAAAAAAAAATTGAAAACGGAAAGAGAGACACAGAAATGGAGAACAAGAAGTAAATCAAGTAAAACTAAGAACATACATGGTGTTTGCATGTTGAATATCAGCTTCTAGCGCTTTCAGAGAATCTTTAAAAGATTTCCTCATGAGCCCTCTTTTCTTCTCTTATTCCCATCCAATTTATAAATATTTCTCTTCCAATTTTCCGTCCACTCCTCCTGAAAACCCCTTGAGAATCCCTACAGCCTCACTCTCAAAAATCACAAAATTTCGATCACACGACCTTTAAACACAGAAATTAAAAGACAAAACCCATAAGAGAAAACACAAAATTCAGAATTATTTCTTCCCGAAACGAAGAAAAAAACATTGAATTTTCTGTATATTACACAAGCAAATAGCTATACAATCTATATTGTGCGGGTGTGGCGATTTAGGTGAAGAAGCCAAGTGATTTCTTTGATATTCTGGAATTCCGTGGGTGTATTCTAGTGGGTTTGTGTGGGGCTGGGCCTGGGGGTCACACCGCACAGACTTGCTCGCTCTAGATTTTCGCTTGAACAGCAAGTCTCTGTAACTGCTATTTGTTATACAATCTAAGGAGCCTTCTTTATTGGGATAAATTCTCTCAACGTCACCCAACTTACAAGTTTCTTTCATACTGATCACCTAACTTGTATTTTTGTTTCAATTGGACCGTTTCATCTATCGCCGTGATCAAAACTAAGAGATTTTGTAACTTGACCGACAAAAATTAGTAGCCCAACTCATATTGTACTCGTATCCGAAATCGAAACAGGTGAGTAAGTAGAGAATACCTTTCTTTTGTATTTCTTATTGATCAGCAATTGACAACACGATTATTTTTTGTGATAATAATACGAATCTACATTTTTTTTTATTTAAAAGAGAGAATACTGTGGTAGTAAATTATATTTATATTAATATTGTACTTATTTCATTAGACTAACCAAGAAAATATGTTAGTTTTGGTAATAATTATAGATAAAATGGTCAAATTAAGATAAGATTACAATTTAATTGACTGAACTGAAATACATTAAATAAGTTTGACCAAAATGACAAAAAACTGTTAGTTGGGTGACCTCTTTTAAACATTTCCCCTCTTTATTTTATATCTTCTGGAATCTGGTTTTCCACGCGCACCCCCAGTATTTAGTTGTTTACCCGGTTTTCTACGCATATCCTTAGCCCCAATTCCAATTGGTGGGAATTAAAATCAATTTTTTAGTACATTTTGATAAAAGGTGAGGAAATATTTAGTTAAAAAATTATGTATTTCATAAAATTTGTGGTTAAAATTATTTGTTAACTTTGGATTAAATTTCTTTAGCCACTGTTTGCCGAGGATTAAAATCAGGTTTCAGTAGATTTTGATAAAAAGTTGATGAAATTTATGATTGAAATTTTTTGAATCCTACAAAATTTGTGGTTAAAATAAATTGTTGACTTTGAATTAAATTAAAATTTAGATTAAAATCTCTACCAAAAAAGGCTTAGTATCTAGTTATTCGGTATCCATTGCCACGTGCTTTATTATTATTAAATTATGTTCATGTTTGGTGATGATTAAAATCAAATTTATGGTTGCAAAATTATGAATCCCATAAAATTTGTGTTTAAAATTAATTATTAACTTTGAATTAAATTAAAATTTAGATTAAAATCTCTACCAAAAAGACTTAATATTTAGTTATTCGGTATCCATTGCCACGTGCTTTATTATTATTAAATTATGTTCCTGTTTAGTGAGGATTAAAATCAAAATTCTAATAAATTTGATAAAAGTTAATGAAATCAGGCTCGGATTCTAGTCTAGTCCAGTCTAATTTAGTCCAACCCTAAATGGTTTAACGACAATTCAAAGCTTAATCAACCCATAATCGAAGTTGGTTTAGAATAACTCGGTCACCATATTTGCCAATAAATAGAAATAGAAAAAAGTAAGCAAATAATTCAACTCGAAGCTGATTTCAAATAACTCATTTGGTGAGCACATTCATCAAGAAATAGAAAAAGAAAAAAGTAAATGAATAATCACTATTATTCAATTCGAAGTAGATTTCGAATTATTCAGTTGGTAAGCACATTTTACTAAGAAGCATAAAGACATGTAATAGCGAACACTTACTTTTTTTTGACTTGAAGTTGAATTCAAATAAGTCGGCGAGAACATTTGCCAAGAAATAAAAAGGAAAAAAAAAAAAAGTCAGTGGATTTGATCTCAAATAATTCAGTTGATTTCGCTAAGACATTGAAAAAAATAACAGTGAACACTTATTATTATTATTTTTGACTCGAATGTGATTTCAAATAACTCAGTTTGTGAGCACATTTGCCAAGAAATAAAAAAGGAAAAGAGTAAGAGAGAACTCAAAGTTGATTTCAAATAATTGAGTTGGTGTCGAGGTAGCACATTTGCCAAGAAATAGGAAAAGAAAGATGTAAGCGAACAATTGTTTTTTTTTTCAAGAAAAATTCTAGGGGGACAGGCTCATTGACCGAGCCAAAAATAGGCGCCTATGTGACGCCCCCTATTGGCTGGTCACCTGAACAATTGTTTTTTTTCAAGAAAAATTCTAGGGTGACAGGCTCATTGACCGAGCCAAAAACAGGGCGCCAATGAGCCTGTCACAGTAGCACGGCTCTTTTTTCATTTCGATGAGCACATTTGCTAAGGGATTGTTTGAGTCCCATTTTAGTAAAAAAAAAATCATTTTGAATAGTATATTGATGAAAAATGTGTGGTTAAAAAGTAAGAAAAATATTTAAAATTTACATGTAATATTATTTTATTGAAAAATGTGTAATTAAAATGACATCAAAACGCTATCAAGAATATATTTTTTCCAAAAAGTGTGGCTTAAACAAGGACTAAGAATAGGAAAAGCAAAGAAAAATATTAGTGAATAATTACTTTTTTTTGACTTGGGGTTGATTGCAAATAGTTCAACTGACGAGCGCATTTGACTAGAAATAGGAAAAGAAAAAAAAAAAAAAAGCGAAACATTAGACTAAAGTTGATTTCAGTTAGGATCCGTTTGATTGGAATAATGGAACTAGGTAAAAAAATGAATTTTATGAAATTGAATTGCCTAGAACTTGTTTTAGTGAAAATTGTCAATTAATTGTGTTTGATTTGTGTAATTTTTCACCTGAAAAATATTGAAATTTTGGATCTTTTGGTGTTCGTTTAACTTTGTTTTCTATGAAATTGTCCATTAAATGGATAAAATTTGTTACAATTTGGGATATAATTTGTTTTCATTACCAAAAATAAAAAATAAAAAATTGCCTATAAAAGTTTTTTCCACTAAACTCATAAGAAAAAAATTTCCTCAAAAATAAAAAAATGTGGAAAATCAATTACATGAAAAATTTAGTCAATCAAACATGCAAAAATGTGGAAATGAAATTTAATTTCCATTTTCCTTAAAAAATATAGTCCAATCAAATAGAGCCTTAATGAACACATTTGCAAAGAAAAAAAAAAAGAAAAAGAACGAAAAGTAAGCGAACAATCAATTTTTATTTTAGTTTATTTTTAAACTCGGTAAGAGCATGGTTGCTAAGAAATAGAAAGGGAGAAAAAATAAGTAACCGTCCAAATATAAGTTAAACACATTCAGCTAAAGTGCAGAACCAAAAACACGTTTTCTACCAAAACAGAACAAGGGCGATCGAGAATGCAATTAAAAGTCTAGTACTACAGCCCACATAAGGAAACAGATTCAACCCATTTTTCAGCCAAAACCCAACATCATTGTGCCACAAACTCCACAATATTCACCTTGGTACAATTATCTCAGTTTCATCTATAGTGATTTCTCCATTATAGCATCATTTGCTCTTATTACTTGATACACAAATCAGCAAGTATCAATGTTCAGCAGCTTTCAACATTCCAAAAACTTATTTAAAGGCAGCACCTAGTTCCAATATCAACATGATTAAAAGAGAGATTATTTTGGTGGCAAATTATATTTATATTAATGTTGTACTCATTTCATTAGACTAATCGAGAAAATATGCTAGTTTTGGTAATAATTATAGATAAAATGATCAAGTTAAGATAAGATTACAATTTAATTGATTGAACTGAAATAAATTAAATAAGTTTGACCAAAATGACAAAAAACTGTTAGTTGGGTTACCTCTTTTAAACATTTCCCCTCTTTATTTGATATCTTCCTTAGCTCGTCTGGTTGGAATTAAAATCAAATTTTTAGTAGATTTTGATAAAAATTGATAAAATATTTGTTTGAACAATTATTGATTCTATAATATGTGTGATTAAAATTAATTGTTAACTTTGAATTAAATTTCTTTAGCATTTGTTTGATGGGGGTTAAAATCAATTTTTAGTAGATTTTGATAAAAGTTGATGAAATATTTGGTTGAAAAATTGTGAATTCCATAAAATATGTGGTTAAAATTACTTGTTTACTTTGAAATAAATTTCTTTAGCCCCTTTTTGGCGAGAATTAAAATCAGGTTTTAGTAGATTTTGATAAAAGTTGATGAAATTTATGGTTCACAAATTATAGATCCCATCAAATTTGTAGTTAAAATTAATTGTTGACTTTAAATTAAATTAAATTTAGATTAAAATCTCTAACAAAAGAGGCATAGTATTTAATTATTCGGTATCCATTGCCATGTGCTTTATTATTATTAAATTATGTTCCTGTTTGGTGAGGTTTAAAATCAAATTTATGGTTGAAAAATTATGGATCTCACAAAACTTGTGATTAAAATTAATTGTTGATTTTGAATTAAATTAAAATTTAGATAAAAATTTATACGAAAAAAGGCTTAGGGCATGTTTGGGCCGATTAAAATTTAATTTTAATTTAAGTCAAAATCAAACAATCAATATCAATAACATCTTTATGGGTCCCACATATTTTCAACAACGCATTTCAAAAATTTCTATCACGATCTACTAAAAACTGATTTTAATCCACACCAAACACCCTCTTAGTATTTAATTATTCGGTATCCATTGCCACGTACTTTATTATTATTAAATTATGTTTCTATTTGGCGAGGATTAAAATCAAATTTTTAATAAATTTGATAAAAGTTCATGAAATCAGGCTCGGATTCTAGTCTAGTCTAATTTAGTCCAACCCTAAACCGTTTAACCACAATTCAAAGCTTAATCAACCCATAATCGAAGTTGGTTTAGAATAACTCGGTTACCATATTTGCCAAGAAATAGAAATAGAAAGAAGTAAGCAAATAATTCAACTCGAAGCTGAATAATTACTGTTTCCATCTAACACTTCTTCTAACTCGAAGTGATTTCAAATAACTCGGCTGGTGACCATATTTGCCAAGAAAAAAAAAAGGTGACTAATTGCGTTTTTCAACTCGAAGTTGATTTCAAATAACTCATTGGTGAGCGCATTCATCAAGAAATAGAAAAAGAAAAAAAGTAAATGAATAATCACTATTATTCAATTCGAAGTAGATTTCAAATAATTCAGTTGGTAAGCCCATTTTACTAAGACACACAAAGAAATGTAATAGCGAACACTTACTTTTTTGACTTGAAGTTGAATTCAAATAAGTCAGTGAGAACATTTGCCAAGAAATAAAAAGGAAAAAAAAAGTAAGTGAACAATTAATTTTTTTCAACTAGAATTTGATCTCAAATAATTCAGTTGATGATCACATTTCACTAAGACAAAATAATAGCGAACACTCATTTTTTTTTAGTACTCGAATGTGATTTCAAATAACTCAGTTTGTGAGCACATTTACTAAGAAATAGAAAAAGAAAAGACTACGAGAGAACTCAAAGTTGATTTCAAATAAGGTTTAATAGCACAAAACGTCTATACGTTTAACACTTCTTGCGAAAAACGTCCATACGTTTAACACTTCTTGCGAAAAACGTTCATACGTTTAATTTTTTTGCATTTTCGTCCTTATTTCAATGTTTCATTACGAAAAACATCATTTCATCATTTTAACGTAAAATAACCAATATACCCTTCTATTTTTTTATTAAAAAAAAAAAGAAGAAAAATAAAGAACAAATTACAATCTTACTCCTAAACTTTTTTAAAAAGTGCAAATGAGTTCAAATAAATTATTAAAATATTAAAAATAACAAAAAATAAAAATTAAAACTGTTTATCTCTCTTCTTCTTCTCCTCCCCCTCTTCCACTACAACCACCATCGTCGCCGCCAAAACCAACATCTTGTGCTATGCTATTATTGGCTGCAGCAAGTAGTGCCTAGCGAAGGCAGCTATCAATGAGCTTATTGTCCACACAACATGCAGTATCAAGCCCTCATTCGCGTTAAATGATTTGGCTAAATTTCATGCAGTGAGGTTCGAAGCTCGATTTCAATCGGATTTGTTGGAGTTATAGGGTGATTTTGGGTGGAAATTGAAGACAAGATAATGGGCTTTCCACCGGTATCAATGTTCGGTGGTTTGGGTGGTCGGAGGTTGCTGGAAAAATCATTTATTTTTGGTTGAATGGGACAAAAATCTCCCCTTAGGTAGGGAGGATTAGGGTTTAGGGTTTTGAAGAAGATGTGCTGAACGTGCGTCAATCGAGGCTTTTGTAGCATTTTCCACAAATAGCACCAATATTGATGCCCAAAATTGTACATGTTGATCCCGAGCTTGACAACTTAGGACGAGCACGAACGAGGTCTTTCGGTACCTGAAACGAAGACGTCGAGGTGTGTCATCGTCTCCCCTCCGATGCTTAAGTCAAAGAGAGAATTATGTGGAAAAATTGTATATTGGAATATTATGTAAAACATACCTTAATAATGAGGCTATGTTATGTATTTATAGATGTTGGAGGGGGAATACTGGAAGGACTTTACTTCATGTAGTTCTAGTTATTTTATGTGTTTGTATTATATTATAAGTATATAATTTGTGTTATGGTAAAATTTGTAATAAATTAGGAGTTTGTACTTAAGTAAGACTAATATTTATAGGTCCGACCTCATAATGGACTCGATCTCGAAATCAGCCCAATTGGAGTGGGCCAAGATCGGGCCTACTAGCTCGAATTCGGGTCAAGTGGCTCGAGCCTGGGTCTATTGATATTTTTTCCTCATCACTTGGTGTTGTGGGACTTTGTCTTTTGGGTATGGGAGTTTGGAGAGGAGTGGATTGTGTGCGTTCGCCTGATAGAGAGAGAGTGAGTGGAGGATATAAAAAGTGAGTGAGGACTGAGAAGTAATGAAAAAAGATTGATAGCCATACGGCTAAAGATAAGATTTTTGAGTGTTTTGGGAAATGTGTTTTAGTTAAGAATGATGAAAGATTTCTTGTGGTTGTGGTGGTGGTGGTGGTGGACGGGGAGGAGAAGGAGAGGAGAGGAGAGGAGAGAGAAACCATTTTTATTTTTATTTTTGATTATTTTTAATATTTTAATAATTTATTTGGACTTATTTGCACTTTTTAAAAAAGTTTAGGAGTAAGATTACAATTTGATATTTATTTTATTTTATTTAAATAGAAGAGTATATTGGTCATTTTACGTTAAAATTGTGAAAATGATATTTTTCGCAATGAAACGTTGAAATAAGGACAAAAGTGCAAAAAAAAAAAAAAATGAAACGTAAGAACGTTTTTCACAAAAAAGTGTCAAACGTAGGGACGTTTTGTGCTATTAAGCCTTTCAAATAATTTAGTTGGTGTCTATGTAGCACATTTGCCAAGAAATAGGAAAAGAAAGATATAAGCAAACAATTGCTTTTTTCAATTCGAAATTGATTTCAAATAACTCAATCGATGAGCACATTTGCCAAGGGATTGTTTGAGTTCCATTTTTGTCCAAATAAAAATTTATTTTTTAATAGTATATTTATGAAAAATGTGTAGTTAAAAAATAAGAAATACATTTAAAATTTACGCGTAATATTATTTTATTGAAAAATGTGCAATTGAAGTGAGGTCAAAACAATGTCAAGAATATATTTTTTTTCCAAAAAGTGTGGCTTAAACAAAGACTTAGAACAGGAAAAGAAAAAAAAAGGTATTAGTGAATAATTACTTCTTTTTGCCTAGGGGTTGATTTCAAATAGTTCAACCGACAAGCGCATTTGTCAAGAAATAGGAAAAGAAAAGAAAAAAAAAAAAGAAGCGCAACATTACTTTTTCCAACTTGAAGTTGATTTCAGTTATGTCGTTTGATTGGAAGAATGAAATTGGATGAAAAAAATAAATAAATTTCAGGGAATTAAATTGTCTAAAACTTGTTTTAGTGAGAATTGTTAATTAATTGTGCTTGATTAATATAATTTTTCACCAAATTGGATGAAAAAAAAAAAAATTTAGGGAATTGAATTGTCTAAAACTTGTTTTAGTGGGAATTGTCAATTAATTGTGCTTGATTGCTATACTTTTTTACCTGAAAAATATTAAAATTTTGGATATTTTGGTGTACGTTTAACTTTGTTTTTCATGAAAATTGTTCATTAAAGGAATAAAATATGTTACAATTGAGAATATAATTTGTTTCCATGGGGGAAAAAAAAAAATTGGCTAGAAAAGTTTATCCCACTAAATCTATGAGAATTTTTTTTCTCAAAAATCAAGAAAATGTGAAAAACCAATTCTATGAAAAATTTAGTTAATCAAATATGCAAAAAGGTTGAAATAAAATTTAATTTCCGTTTTTCATGAAAAATATAGCTCCATCAAACATGGCCTTAGTGAACACATTTGCAAAGAAACAGAAAAAGAACAAAAAGTAAGAGAACAATCAGTTTTTATTTTAGTTTATTTTTGAACTTTATGTAGATGTCGTGTAACTCGGTAAGAGCATGGTTGCTAAGAAATAAAAAGGGAGAAAAAATAAGTAAACAATTAGATTTTAAATAATTCAGTTGTGAGCACATTTGCTAATAAATGGAAAATGAAAAAAAAAATTAATTACTTTTGAAAAACTAATGTTTTGTACTATATTCAATCAATGGTTATGTTATATGTACATAATATATTTATATAATGATTTACATATATATGAAATAATTTGTATTTTGTCCATCTTTGCATTGCAACGAATATGTACTTGTTATGTTTGTATTGACTGGGAGCCCAATTTTGCTCGAATAATTCAATTTGAAATTCGACGCGAGTCCACCAACCTACTAGGACATTTTAATCATTTACTCTAAGATTTAAAAAAGAACTTATTATTTTTGGACCAAGTGTAGATTTTAAACGCCTAATTTAAATGAAAATTCAATTGGACGTATTTCAAAATAATAGTTTAAACCATATTAATCCAATAATCAAAGTGTAACCAAGTCGTGCAATCCCTATGAACAG
This sequence comes from Fraxinus excelsior, assembly GCA_019097785.1. Taxonomy (NCBI): domain Eukaryota; kingdom Viridiplantae; phylum Streptophyta; class Magnoliopsida; order Lamiales; family Oleaceae; genus Fraxinus; species Fraxinus excelsior. Next base: position 18,797,790 of record CM032632.1, read on the forward strand.
AAAAAATCATCCTATCTTGAGCACAATCGAGTTGAAGTAAGAATCTATAAAGAAAATTATTCTTCATAGTCAAAATTAGGTGATCCTTAAACTCTTTTGAATGCCTCAAACATTTTTATTATTTTAAAAATATTAAAATCCACTTCTTGACTCTACAATTCTGGAATATAAAAATAAAATTGGTAAGTTTAAAATATTGAAAGGTGGATTAGTTTAATAAATTAGTTATAAAACAAATAAATATTATAAAACTAACACCACATAATTGCAAAACTGAATTTTTTTTTCCCACCAAAACATCAAAAATTTATTTTCCCCAAAAAATGTGGAAAATGAGAAAATGTGGAAAAAACACTACAAAAATTGGAAATGGTTCGATGGAAAATATGGCGAATCAAACGGAGCCTAACATTTAAATTTTGATGACATCCTTAATTAGCAGTTCGATTGTGCAAAATATCTTTTCAACGATTTCCTTTGAGATCGTCGTCATTTACAACGGCAATAAAAGAAAGTAAAACGTTAAATATGGACCGTTTGCGCGAATTTTCTTTATTTTTAAAAATTACTTTGAAGATACCCCTTTTATATATAATAGAAGATAAATTAAAGAGGTTTATAAACGTTCAAATCAGTACCTCTTACTTTCGTACATATTTAAATCGTAATAATTTTGTCTAAAATAAAATTAAATATATATTAGAAAGAAAAAGGAATAGAATTAGAAGAGCTATCATGGACCCCCCCACCCCCGCCCACCCACACTCTAAATTATTAACCGAACAAGATAGCAAAATGCAACCTCTGATTGGTCATATCATATGAAATGACATTAAACACGAAGCACCCCATCCGTGAACCGATAAGACCATTTGCTTCCAATAATGGTAGTGTGAATGTCATACACCATTTTTTTGGAAAAGACAAAATGTCATAAATGATTCATTTATTTGCTATAAAAAATCTTTGGAAAATGAATTTAGATAGCAACACTATTGACATTAACTTACGGATACAATTAAACACAGAAAATTATGATCCATTTAATAGAACAATAATATGTTGACATCTAGATCGATATTCAACATTACTGATAATTCGGTGTTATATAAAATTATTCTAAACACAAGATGTTAGATTATTAATTTATAATATACTTGGTTGATAGAAAAAAACCTGTAATTTTGTTATCAAGGATATTAAAGTCACATTTCTGCATGTCTATATGTTACTTGAACATTGAGATACAGAACGTTAGTCACCAAGATTATCATTTCCAGAAAAAGGGATCAGTGATCGTTGATACTCCGATTGTCGAGTCAAATGTCGAAAATCGTAATCGTAGAATATGGAATTGAGGGAGGGCGACAGGAACGAACAATAGAGATTTGACTAGAGTTTAGAAAACTGCATAGCTTTACATATGCATGGATGTTTTATGGGTGAGAGTCCACATTGAATTGGGTTAAGATGTTGCGACCCTAACTCACGTGTCATCTACTTGACCTTTATGGAGTTATTTCCTTCTCAAGCCAGGTTACCCTATACAATATTATACATTGAGATTTTTCGATCGATAATGAAGGGACATAATTTTTGTTTAGTTCTATACCTTAAGGACGGAAGGAATGATTGATCAAATTTTATTAAGCCTTACTCATACTAATTATTTAAAAAAAATAAAGACTAACCGTCAAATGATTGAACAATTGGGAGCAATGCTTAGGTGATATTCAAGCACTGGCAGACCTGGGGGCCCTAGAGGCACGTGCCACCCAACTTTTGCGGTTTTTTTTTTTTTTTTTTTCATTCATATAAAGTCATGTTTGGTATCGATTGATATTTTAATTTTAATCAAACTTAATAATCAATTTTAATAACATATTTCATGGAATCCATAATTGTTTAACTTTTATGAAAATCTACTAAAAAATTGATTTTAATCTCCACCAAACAGGAGCAAAATCACTATAAATTTCGATAACATGCTAATTTTAAAAATTCGCCGACGATCGTACACTAACGAATATACAAATTGCTTATGTCATCTCAAAGTCTATTTCAAGAACTACATCATGAGCATATCAAATAGTCCAAACAAATATCGAAAATAGTTAAAAATACGTTAAACTCGAGTTTTAAAGAAAAACGTTTAACTCACATTAAAAAAAAATTTCAATTATTTCATCAACATTTATTATTTTTTGCGATACAAATTTCTCAATATAATTTTCATTATGTTATGGAATATGACATCAAAAACTTTAGAAATTTTATATTCGAAAAATTCATATTCCATGTAAATTTTCGAATGCAAAATTACATGGAGTATGATTTTTTTGGACATAAATTTTCGATTGTAAAATTTCTTTCAATTTCAAGTTCAATTGTGCCTTCCTAATTTTAAAGTTATGCGTCTGCCCATTTATTCAAGTAGTTATTTGGGAACAATTTAGACTATTTAGTGCAAAATAATAAAAAAGTGACAAATCCGACCGAATGTCAATTTGGATCTCAATTTCTCTTTCTCCCAATTGCCGGCCATTTCTTCTTGTTCTCTATTACGCAGGGCGTGTTCGGTAGAGATTAAAATCGGATTAAAATTGAAAAATCAGTCGTTATTGTTGACTTTTATTAGACGAGTGAGACCCAATAACGACTATATTTTCAATTTTAATTGAGTTTTAAGCAGTACCGAACATGCCCTCAATTTTCGAGGCTCCAATATTAGAATCTTCTAAGTCTCTTAGAGCATCTTCATTGTTGCACCATTTCACCATAATTCACCAAATTGCACCAAATATTTGGTGCAAAATCTCCTCCAACGTATTGCACCATGCAATGTGCAACATTATTCGTTTGCACCATTTTACACCAAAATGGTTAAATAAAATTGTCATTAAAAAAAAAAAAAAATTTGGCTTAAGGATACTTGTATTCATTTTTGTTATACATTTTTGTAATACAATAAATTATTATTATTATTATTATTATATGCATTTGTAATAAATGCTAATAATGTAATCAATAATAATTAGAATATTGAGCTACATTATTTTGAAAGAATGTATTCTGAAATAGTAAATTGATGAAAAATGCGTGGTTAAAAAAAGGAAAAATTATTGATGTGATGAAAAATATTATTTTATTGAATGATGTGTGATTGAAAATGAGTAAAAGAATGAAAATGAAAATTTTAATGTGTGCCAAACAGGGGCTAAATTAAAAATAATAGTACTTAATAATATTTTCTCATTTTTGGTATTTCTATTAATTGAACTATATTTTTTAAAATTTATTAATAAATTCAATATTTTCGTTAATTTAACATAATTATTTAATTAGTGATTTTTGGAGTTGTAAATAAATTTTTTTTTTCAAATATATAAATTGTTAATGACAAAAAAATAAAATGAAGAAAATGATTAAACATTTTTCATTTGGGGTAAGTTTTATGGTCCATTTGATTGTAAGAATGAAAGTTGGGTGGAAAGAAAATGAATTTCAGGAAATTGAATTGCTTAGAACTTGTTTTACTGAGAATTATCAATTAATTGTGTTTGATTTATATAATTTTCTACTAGAAAAATATTGAAATTTTGGATCTTTTGGTGTTCGTTTGACTTTGTTTTTCAAGGAAATTTTTACAATTATGGATAGAATTTGTTTCCATTACAAAGAAAGAGAGAGAGAGAGAGAGAGAGAGAGAGAGAGAGAGAGGAAAACCATTTTCCCACAAAAGTGGTGGGAAAACAAATTCAATGAAAATCTGGAAAAAGGGGTCACGTGGGTGGTTGGAGGAAATTGTTTTGTCCAGAAAAATTTAGCTATCAAACAAGAAAAAAGTTGGAACTTGGACTTGGAAAATAAACCATATCAAACAGGGTCTTAATGTAATGAGTTGGAGATGATTTTCAACTTGGTGCAAAAGTTACCTCAAAATTCAGATTTCTCTACACCATTCTTTTTGTGCTAAAAATTTTCACCAGGAGAGTATTATTTACCATTTATTTATACCGTAATGAATTCTTGCTAAATTCTGTAACTTTCATAGACAAAAACATTTAAAGTAATTATCTTACTGAAGGATCCTTGGTTTCAGAGGAGATTTATGGGAATTAATTTTTGGGGAGGAGGTCCGGTCGTAGAGGTTGAACTTCAAGTACCACTGGATATGAACAAAATTATGCACTAGGGGTTTCGAATATTTACAATATATTTTGGTGAAAAACTTTAAACGCATATTTATATTTGCATGTACTCATTTTTTTTTTAAAAATTTAAATAAGGTTTCATATGCAAATTTGACTTATTTAATTATACACCGGGTACACCGGAGAGTATGGGGGGCACGATCGGGGTGTCAACCCTGTTGGGAACCTACTTAATCATGCGTAGCGGAAGTAAAACAAATTTCGATTCCCAAACAGGATCTACATTGTGTTTATATAGAAACTGTGATAGAAATAATACCTTTGATGAATTCTGCAAACTCTTTTGCTGATTCACGAACTCCAATGATCACGATCTACAATCCAAGCTGTCCAATTGTCCAGCCTCCAATGGTGATCCACACAGAGAATAAGAATGACGGCTAGAGTTTTCTTTTCTCGTGCTAGCAAGAATAATGAAAATTCCATTTTGTTTTTCAAACCCTAACAGCCTATTAATACAAGTCCAAACGGGCCGGCCCATCTCTTAACTTAACCCGGTCCAACATTTAATTAATCAAATTAATTAAATCTGGTCCATGAATTAATTAATTCAATTAATTAATTCGGGTCTATTAATAAGCAACCCAATTAATTAATTATCCAACACTTGTTAATTAACTAATTGGTAAATCTCATTATTCTGATTCTCTTTTGTGTGTGACCCATTAGGTTCCCGATCACGATGTCTAACGACGTGAATTATTATTTTGATCTAATCAAAACTGTTAAATTAAAATACCCATTTTAATTTATCATCAATTTACATTCGTTGTCCCAGATTGACATCTAGAAATGTGTCAGGGCAATACATATGACGGGAAATGTCACGTGGCGTGACAAAACCAAACTTGTTCGTTTACCGTGAAACTATAATCCTTTCGTCAATATGATCCGATCAATTACGAGATATGGACGTGTGTCAATCTCAATTATCGATCATATCTTTTATCCTACTGTTAAGTCAATGTAAGTCGAAAAATCTTTTCCGACTTATGAGTTCACCTTGGCCAAGGATTTCATTATCAACTTAACTGGATGAAATGTAGATCATAATCTCTTACTATCTAAGAGTGACGAATCCTCTATTGATCATTCACAACCTTCATATGATTCTTGACATACCCGAACGATGCCGTATTAGCGACCCTTGACAGAGCAACATCCGACATCACCAAAACATGACCGTCCTCACATAAGGCACTATGATGACCTCAAGTCAAATGACCAATTCCACTACCGAACGTTAGAGATTAAATGACACTCATATAGTTTTCCATGTGGAATCTCTCAGCGGGTCTCCAATGTTTTGTTCTATAACAAAACATTCACGTGTTCATTCAAGTGTCTCCACACTTTAGTTTGTAAGATCAACTACTTACTTCATAAGTAAGAAATGCCACACGTGATGGTCTATCCGTAATAACGATATCCGTATCCCATTATTACATACGACCACGAACGATTTAAGATTCAGTCATATGTAATTCGTATCTCACAATCACAACTCCTTGTGATTAACAAATCATCAAGACTTGAATCTACGGATTCTATTATTTAATTAATTAGAATATTAATTGACATAAATAATAGATATTACCATAAATATGCATCGGTTATATATACATTAAAAGTGCTTATGTCCAAAGTTGATTGGACTTAGGGCATAACACTTACAAACCCCGTTGTACAAGTAGCATAGCCTTAAATGTTTGTCATCGGTTTCTATTCATAATGTGTTGACTATATAATACTTTATGTTCCCCTTGTGCACGAGAATAACTACCACGTTGTCTCAACTGGAATTAAAAGATCATAAATTCTAATGAATTTTGTGAATTTGAATATTTATGTACCATGTGGAATTGATTTAAGTGAAATACAAAATAGGGTAGTTGGTACATTGGACATTATTTTGTATGCTCATAAAATTCAATTATCCATTTCGATAGAATAAGATATTGACACTCTATTTTGTTAAGATTTGTAATAGTTGCAACTCTACCATTGGGGATCGTGGTGCAATGATCTCGAGGTAGTGACATTAATACATTTGGTATATCTGAAAGTGTATTGGAGTAGACATTTTATGTAAAAGTTTAATTCTAATGATGACCGTGGTATAAAGAAAAAAACTTCACATTAACTGCTTTATGAATTATCCTAATTTGTTACTGTTGGTTTTTGATACCCAATAAATTCGGGTTACGATATTAAATCGTTTTATTTGTTTGATTATATTTCATAGGCCTCGGCCGATGATTGAAATTGTGTATTGACACCACGATTGTCTAAACCTTTCACGTAACCCATTTGAGCCATTTAAAGCAACCTAATTATATTAGTGTTGCTCATAGCCCAACCCAAATACTTGGAAGGCTTTTTTAAAGATGTTAGCCCATTATCTCCTTTGTTATTTGGGCCCTACCTTTTGACCTAATAGCCCAAACCTAACCTATTTAGTGCCTTGACCATTACTGTTGGTGTCTTGTGAGAAAATTGATTGCAGCCGTGTATTCTTGAAGAAAACAGAATTGGCCCTCTCTTAGCTTTGTGCTCTTCCTTGGGCAATTTGTTCTTCTATTTCCTTTGTGGTTAATACACTTTAAGCCTCAATTTTCTCTCCATTCCTAAGTCCTTTGTGGGCTAGTTTAATTGAAGCAACCGGTTGGGTTTGTATAAGTGAAGGTTTGTGGGTTGTGTTTGTCAATCGTGGTGTTGTTTGGTTGGTAGACTGAGCCCGGATCATTGGAGGAAATTATCAACCGTTACGAATTAATAGTTGTTGTGCATGAACTCTATGATTGTTATGTGTAAATGAATAAGATCTAATTATCAAGTTCAATATATAGACACGTTGGAATTGAAACTAAGCGAAGTAGTAGATTATTTGTGTCCGGAATCTATTCCACAGTCCAAAGAGTGAAAAAGTCTGCTTAAGTATTTTCTTATGATCAATTTTATTCTGAACTTAGGGTCCGTTTGATTGTAAAAGTGAAAAATGGGTGGAAAGAAAATATTTTACTAGGAATTGAATTACCTAGAATTTGTTTTATTGAGAATTATAATTAATTGTGTTTGATTGGTATAATTTTCTACCTGAAAAATGTTGAAAGTTTGGTGTCCGTTTGACTTCGTTTTTTATAAAAATTGTCCATTAAAATGATAATTTTTTCTACCAATACGTCTAGAATTTGTTCCAACTACCAAAGAGTAAAAAATTGTTTTTTTTTAAAACAATTAGAAAAAATTACCATATTCGTTTGATTTTGTTTTGCATAGAAATTGTCAACAAAAATAAAAATTCTTTTTACAATGGTTGATAGAATTTGTTGTCATTGCTAAAAAAAAAAAAAAAGGTGGAAAATATTTTCCCACCTATTATGTGAAAAAACATTTCCCATCATTTGTGCATCAAAGGGTTGTACCTAGGAAAAGGGAGGAAAACATTTTCCGTGGAAAATTTAGCCTATCAAACAGTCAAAAAGTGGAAGTAGAAAAATATTTTCCTACTTCCATGAAAAATTCCGCCAAATCAAACAGAGCCTTAGTATTTTGTGATGGACGAATTGTTACGCGATTTGATCACAAAGAAACTATTGAAGAAAATGTTAGTTTAAGTGAGAAAATAATTTATCGTTTATATAGCACGTGCTTTGCTGAGTTAAAGTGTTCAATTTATCTAGACAAAATTAACATTAATTTTAATTATATATTCATAATTAGTAATTCATTTATTATTAATACATTTCCTAAGACTCAATAGTAACAAGCTTACTTAAACAAGGAAAATGCCATTTGTACATTCCATGCATACAAGTTGTTGGAATTTGGTTTAAAGATTAGAAAAGTTGGTTAACTATAAAACTCGAAAAGTGACCTTGTGTTAATTTCGACCAAATATTTGGATTTGATTCGATAGTCAAATTATAAATATAAAAAGACTAAATTGTTTTACTCATCGAGTAGATCGTCATAGTATATTTGAAATCTCAAAATCAATTCCAGATGAATAAAAAATTGCGATCCAAAGTTGGAAGAAAAACAGGAAAAAAAGAGGAAAGTTGCTTGAGCAACAGGCTAGCGGCAAAGCGTCCCTCGAGCGACATGCTAGTGACAGGTTGGCGAAACATTTTTGTTGAACACGTGTTACTGGCTATCAAGCGAGAGGCCAGTGATAGGAAGAGATGCTTTCCTTTGTGAAGGTTGCTGAGTTTTGGGGCACGACTCTTCGCTCAAAATCTCTCATCTTCTATAAATACGACCATTTCGACGCCCGTTATGCATCCCATATAATTTTGCATTGAGTATTACGTCAAAATCTCATGCAAAAACTCTCCAAAATTCATTCCAAAATTGTATTTTTGTAGAGAAATTTTTTTTATTTGAGTTCGCTGTAACTTGTGGTTTGAAGTTCTTCAACCACAAGTTGTATCCGTTGTATCTTAAGAAACAAGTGTCATAATTTGTTGCACTATTGCAGGGTAATTTTATCTTAAGGAGAAAATGTTAATCACCTGCATCGGATTGCTTTTTATTATCCTTTCTTTTCTTTTATAGTTTGCATAGAGTTTAATTATACTCATGCGAATTAAACTTAACCATTACTTTGTCAATTAAACAAACAATCATTTCACTAAACAATTCACCAACAATCTTAAGACAAAATTTTGTGATTGTTTGTTATCTCTTCATCTTTGGAATAAGCCTTTTGGTGCAACTCCTTTATTTCATTTTGTGCATTGAACTTTTGTTTGTAATAGAAATGATTACCGTTGAGACTACTTCAAGTCAAACAACGAATGGTACTAACCATGTGATTCCATCTTTTCCTATACAAATAACAAACTCTCATATCCCATGAGAGGAAAAAGGGAGAAATTTTGGAGGTGTGAATTTCAAAAGATGACAACAAAAGATGTTGTTCTATCTTTGAATTTGACAAAGTTCTTAAAAGATCGCTCATGCGGTACAAGAAGGGAAAAAATAATCGTGAGTCGATTATTGCATTGGATGCACAGAAGCACTCGGGTTTCATTTGCAAAAATTATATTCTAAATGGATTGGACAATACACTTTAGGAAGTGTATAGTTTGATGGACTCAACCAATGATTTATATGATTCATTGGAGTTGGAATAAATAAGTTCATTGTCGGCAAGTTTTTGGACTACAAAATGGTAGGCTCCAAAACATTGATAAGTCAAGTACAAAAACTTCAAGTTCTACTTCATAACATACATGTAGAAAATATGGAATTGAGTGAATCTTTCCAAATTGCAACCATCATTTAGAAACTCCCTCCTATGTGGAGAGATTTCAAGAACTATTTCAAGTACAAACGCAATGAGATGAACTTGGAGGAATCGATAGTTCTTTTAAGGATTGAGGAAGACAATAGAAACATCGAAAGAAAATCTATTGTTCAACTTGGAGCAAATTTGGCTGAAACTGATTCGAAAGTTGTCAACAAAAAGCGTTAGATCTCCGATAATGCACAAATAAGAGACAAATCCAAGAATGTCAATAAGTTTTAAGGCAACTGTTACAATTGTGGAAAAAGGCGAACATCGTTTAAACGAATGTCAAGAGCCGAAGAAGACTGCACAAGCAAATGTGGTTAAAAGAGACATCATTTTTGAAGGGGTTCAATAGATGAGTCTATCTGCAGTTGTTTCTGCATGCAATACGGTTGGTAATCCAAGAGATTGGTGGGTCAACACTGGTGCTACCCGCCATATTTATGCAGATAAAATCATGTTCTCAAATTATCATGAATTGAAAGGAGAACAACTGTTCATGGGAAACTCTGAAAGTTCGATAGTTGAAGGATATAGAATGATCACATTGAAAATGAATTCCGGGAAAGAATAGTCCTCAAAATTGTCTTCCATGTGTCGACATTCACAAGAACCTGTTTTCTGGATCTCTACTTAGCAAGAATGATTTTGAACTTGTATTTGTGTCGGACAAGTTCGTACTTGCCAAAAATGATATGTATGTTTGTAAGGGTTATCTTAGTAAAAAAAAAATTCAAAATGAACGTTCTTACAATTGTACCAAAAAATATTATGAATAAAAATTTCAATTCTGTTTATATACTTGAGTTGTCTTGTTTATAGCATGGTCGATTAGGCCACGTTAATCACAAATCTATACGCAAACTTATGAATCAAAATTTTATTCTGACGCTTAAGACTAATCCTTATCATAAATGTGAAGCATGTGTTGAAGCAAGATTAGCCAAAACACAATTTCACTCGGTTCAAAGGAACACAACACCTTTAGAATTAATACATAGCGATAGATGTGATTTGAAATTCTTTCAAACTAAATGTGATAAGAATTAATTTAAAACTTTCATTGATAATTGTACAAAGTATTGTCAAGTCTTTCTACTACGAAGTAAAGACGAAACCTTAGATGCATTTAAACATTATAAGGAGTTGAGAATCAATTTGGTAAAGAATAAAAAATATTCATAGTGATAGAAGCGGATATGGGGCACACTCGAAAAATATTGTTCCAAGCATGGAATCATTCATCAAATAACGACACTTTACTTACCTCAATTTAATGGTGTTACTGAATGCAAAAATCGAACTCTTAAAGAGATGATAAACGCAATGTTGATAAGTTTGGGTCTATCCTAGAACTTGTGGGGAGAAGCTATTCTTTCGATAAATAACATTCTTAACAAGATACCCCCTAAGAAAATTGAAGAAACTCCATAGGAACTATGAAAATGTTATTCTCCTTCCTATCAACACTTGAAAGTGTGAGGATATTTAGCTAAGATTGAAGTACCTAAACCTAAACAAGTAAAAACCGGTCTTAAGATGATTGTTTACCTATTTATTGGATACACCAATAATAGCCGAGCATATCGTTTCATTGTACTTAAATATGAAATTTAAGATGTACATGAAAGAATCATAATTTAATTAAGAAATGCATCATTCTTTGAGATTGTTTTTCCATATAAAAACAAGGAAAATGAAAATTCAAATAAACAAACTTATGAACTACAAATGACACTTCAAATGAAGAAGAATCAAGGCATAGTAAAAGGGCTAGAACATCTATTCGTTTGGCCCATATTTTCTAACCTACATGGTAGAAAATGATTCAAAAACTTTCGATGAAGCAATGTCTACACCAGGAGCACCACATTAGAAATAAGCTATCAATAGTGAGATATTTTATAATGCAAAACCATGCTTGGAAGGTGGTTGATTTACCTCCCGAAAATAAACTTTTAGAGTGTAAATGGATTTTCAAAAGGAAACTAAAACTGGATAGGTCCATTGACAAATATAAGGATACATTGGTTGTTAAGAGATATAGACTAAAGAAATGACTTGACTTGACTTCTTTGATACTTACTCACCCGTTAGTGGACTCACTTTGATAAGGTTGTTAATTGAAATTACGACATTACATAATCTTGAGATTTATCAAATGGATGTAAAAACGGCATTCCTAAATGATGAGTTAGAAGATGAGATATACATGGAACAACTCGAAGTGTTCGTCTCCCCTAACCACAAACAAAAAGTTTGTAAGCTAGTTAAATCATTATATAGATTAAAACAAGTTTCTAAACAATGGCACCAAAAATTTGACAAATTGATGTTGTCTAATGAATTTAAGATAAACGAGTGTGACAAGTGTGTATACATAAAAATACACGAAAAGTTTATGTGATTGTATGTCTATATGTAGACGACATATTGATAATGAGAATTAGTCACGAAATAATACTAAACACCAAGAGAATGTTAATGAAACATTTTGATATGAAAGACTTGAGTATGACTGATATGATATTAGATATTAAGATTTCTAAAATATCGAAAGAAATTATATTTTCCCAATCTCATTACATTGAGAGTATACTTAAAAGGTATAATACACTTGAGGAAAGTCATGCGAAAACCCCTATTGATGCAAGTTTACATTTAGTTAAAAATACGGGTGAATGTATGTCACAACTAAAATATTCACTGTTTATAGACAATATAATATATATTACAAGTTGCACTCAACCGGACATAGCATTTGTTGAGAATAAATTTATTAGATTCATGAGTAATCCAAGACACGATCATTGGAAGGATTTAACAATAGTTCTTATGTACTTGAAATATACTTTAACTTATGGATTACTCTTCATAAAATATCCCGCGGTATTGAAGAAATTGTGTTGCGAATTAGATATCCGACGTGAAGGATTCTAAGTCCACTAGTAGTTATGTATTTACCATTGGTGGTTATTGTGTTATGGAAGTCAATAAAGCAAATGTGTATGGCTCGATTTACAATGGAATTAGAGTTTATTGTTTTGGACAAAGCTGGAGAAAAAGCAAAATGACTTCATAACTTCTTGGAAGATATTTCATGTTGACTTAAGCTGGTAACTGCAATAGGTATACATTGTAATAGTAAATAGGCTATTTGAAGAGCTCAAAACGACATGTATAATGGTAAGTCTAGACATATACATCGTAGACACAATACAATTAAGCAACTGATCTCTAATGGTATCATTTCCATAGATTATGTGAAGTCAAAGGATAACATCATGGATCTACTTATAAAAGGTTACCTAGAGATCTAGTATGTTGCCTATCGAAAGGAATGAGACTAAAATCTACTACGTAAGAATATTTGTAATGGTAACCCTACTTTATTGATTGGAGATTCCAAGATCTTAATTCAAGGGAACAACTGAATTATGAAGACTCAATGAAGTAAATGGGAAAATATTTCCTAACTCATTCTTATGATAATTAAAGTGCTTTCTACAGAATGGTAAATGTCAAGATATGCTTTTAATGATTCATATATCTTGATTAAGTCAAGTGAAATATGACAGAATACTCTTAATAGGAGGTCACCTATGTAAGTGTGAAGTGTGGCTGCTTCAATAAAAATTGTTCAAGGTTGAAAGTTTCTAAACATTTATGAAACCCATGAGTGGTTTAAGGCTAAAATGAACCAAATCATGGGAACCATAAATGATTTAGGAAAGACACATGTGTGATTATTATTGTCTTCGTTTACATCAACGACTGAATTGTTCATGACATCACATTCATCAATTAGTCAAGTAAATCACGTAGGGCGTGTTTGATAACACCCCTTTTTCATGGAAATTCCATTTTTCATGTTCAAGGGTGTTTGATGCTCCAAATTTTTCCACCCTTGGGTGAAATTTTTTTTCCCTCAACGCGCCTATTTCTAGGCGTGGTGGGAAATGATTTTCCCACCTTTTAGGTGGGAAAATCAATTTTGACTTTTTGTTAACAATAGAAACAAATTTCATAACCAATCGTGAAAAAAATTCATTTTAATGGACAATTCTCATGTAAAATAAAGTCAAACGAATACTAAATTTTGATGAAAAAATTAATTTTTTTAGGAATTTTTTTTTCGTTTTTTTTTTACTTTTTGGCGATGGAAACAAATTTTATAACCAATTGTGGAAACAATTATCACTTTAATGGACAATTTTTATGTAAAACAAAGCCAAACGAACAAAAAATTTAAAAAAAATTCAGGTGAAAAATTATACCAATCAAATACGCTAAATTAACAATTTCCTGCAAAACAATTTTTAGGCAATTACTTTCCCTGAAATTCATTTTCTTTCCACCAATTTTCCACCCTTGCAATCAAACGGACCCATAGTGTTTCACTAAGGAATGTTCAAAATCGGAAGCTACCTTACCTGATGTAGTGCTTTTATGCTCTTTCTACGATGCATCATATTTTCGCATAACATGAATATATTTGAATTTCTATTCATGTGAGGGATTGTTGGAATTTGGTTTAGATTAAAAAATTTGGTTAAGTATAAAATTCGAAAAGTAACTTTGTATCAACTTCGGCCAAATATTCAGATTTGATCCGATAGTCAAATTATAAATATAAAAAATCTAACTTGTTCTACTTGTCTATTAGATCGTCTAGTATATTTGGAATCTTAAAATCAATTCCAGATGAATGAGAAATTGTGGTCCAAATTTGGAAGAAAAACGAGGAGAAAAAAAGGGAAAAATAACTTATAGCTCTGTCGCTCGAGCTGCAGGCTAGCGCCAAAGTTGTCGTTCGAGCGACTGGCGGGCGAAAAGTTTTTATTAAACAGGTTTTACTGGCGCTCGAGCGAGAAGCCACTGATAGGCTTACGACAGCAATGGACGCTTCCCTTCGTGAATGATGTTGAGTTTTGGGACGTGATTCCTTACTCACAATCTCCCATCTTCTATAAATATGACCCTTTGAATGTCCATTATGCATTCTATATCACTTTGTTTTGAGCATTACACAAAAACTCTCCAAAAATCATTTCAAAATTGTTTTCTTGTAGAGAGAAGAATTTTGTTCGAGTTCACTGTAACTTGTGGTTTGAAGTGCTTCTATGGGAGACTCGTGTCATAATTCATTCATAACGTTGCGGGACAATTTTGACTCAAAAGGAAAGTGTTATTCACTTTGCCTTGGATTTCTTTTCTTCACTTTCTTTTCATTCTCCTTCTTTCTTTTCTTTTATAGTTTGCATAGAATTTAATTACGCTCCTGATAATTAAATTTAACATTACTTTGTCAATTAAACAAACAACTATTTCACTAAACAATTCACCAACAAAGGTTGGCATTGTATGAGGTGTAAAAATTAGTGTTATGAATTATTTTTAGTGTTGTTGAAATTAAGGGTAAAAAAGTGTGTTATCTACACTTTCAAACTTAATGGCGATGCTACTACTGCTTAAATAAAGGCATAAATGTTAAGTCTGACACAAACCCCACGCCCCAACCCCCAAGACAGGTTGGTATGACACAAGGACACAAAATATATCCACGAACTCTTCAAAACATAACATATTTAGTAAGACATAAAATCCAATTCTACTGATTCCAACTGAATTATTTTGAACAATTTTGTTAATTTCTTTTGTTGAGAATGGAAGAACAAGATCGGTTTACTTCATCATTGGATAATTTCTGTGCTACTACATCATCTGCAGCAGCATCGAGTTCACAGGTGCAAATAGACGGAGAGGAGTTTTCTCTGGTGCACGATGACAGTGAAGGGTCGAGGAGTATATTCGATATTTGGGCGTGTATCATCACTGTGCTCGCCTTCTCGTTTATCGGTACGAACATTTTTGGTTGAAAAAAGCCGCATGTACAAGGGAGTTTCACAGGGAGATGTGGCCTTCTTGGATTGGATAATGAAAAAAAAAAAGATTAAAACAGACCAATGTAGTATTGACACTTGACATCAGGCAAAAATACCTGTGAAATTCTCAAGTACTTGTATCATTGTTCTTTTTGGTTTAACCATACTTGATGAACCAGGGACGTCTAATACACATTAACATAAACGTAATAACAAATTTCTTTGCTTGAAGAATTTTTCGTACTTCCTAGTTTTTCTTCTGTTTTCTGAAATTCTGGCTTATACTTGTTATTTATTTATTTATTTTTTCCAAATTTAGAGTTTTAATTAGTTAATACATAGAATTTGTCATGCAATTGGACATTATTTGCACGTCCATTGTAATTTGTGGTTAAGAATGAAGTTTGACAATTAATAAATTTTGCCAAACGGATATTAGGAAAAGGAATCATGACACATTTGGTTATATATGGGATTGTCTTTGCATCTGATTTCAGTATCTATGACTCTGATTTTCGGGGTATAAGGATCTGTGAACGTAAAGCTTGGGCCAAGTTCATCAATATTGATAAAACCCAACCAATTATTCGTCGACTCGGTTAAGGTAACTGAATGCTGCTTGTGTTATATATTTATACTATAAATATAATATGTGAAAGAAATAAATAATTAAGATAAAGTGTCCAAGTGGTAAAAACGTGGAATTTGTGTGGGAGGTCAGGGGTTCGAGCCACGCATCACGCATTATATCAAAAAGTCTTTGATTGGGCCTTGGGGTTTATTGATTCTAATAAAATAATTATTATTTTTAATTATTTTCGGAATTGTTTAGTGGGTCAACTAGCCAGTAAAACATTATTATTTTAACTGTCCAGTATTTACAACCCATTACCATTGGCCATTAAAACTGTAATTTAATACTGGATCATGGGGTATGCAGTTACCTCTATTTTTTGGCTATATAAACTCACTTCTGGACTTTAGAAAATTACTACAACATCAAAAACGAAATTGTCTCTTCATATATACAGTAAAATATTATACTCAAATTGTCTTTTCATATTTTCTGGAGTACACTTGAGAGTTCTGAAAACCTTTTGTGATTGCTGCACAATTGGTTTATTTGATCGTTGTATCCTGGAGGTGATTGTCCACGGAGGTCGCAGCAGTTATCAACGGGCAATTTCGCTTTAGGACATCGTGCTGTCACGAGACTCGATCTATTGATAAGTTTTTCTGCACTTTACCATTATTTTATCCAACAATCTAAAGCGAAATTATACGTTTTTAATGGCTGCAGTAGATATATCTGTTCATAAGTATTCTGAAAAGCCTGAATTATTTGATGGAAAGAATTTTAAGAGATGGCAAATGAAATTGCGTTTTTATTTGACAACTTTTAAAGTTGTAGATGCTATTGAATATGATAAACCTGTTTTTGCAATTGCTGATGAGCCTACGGATAATGAAACATCAGATTTAGCTATTTGGGAACGTAATGATTATATGTGCAGAAATTATATTCTGAATTGCTTGACGTTGGATTTATATGATGTTTACTGGTCGTGTAAATCTGCTAAAGAATTATGGAAGTCATTAGAAAAGAAATATGCTACTGAAGATGCTGGAACTAAGAAATTTGTTGTGTGAAAATTTCTAGAGTTTAAAATGGATGATATTAGAACGGTGGTAAGTCAAGTTGAAGAATTACAGATTATAATTCATGAAATTATTGCTGAGGGTTATAAAATATGTGAAGGTTTTCAAATGTCTGCTATAATTGAAAAACTACCACCTTCTTGGAAAGAGTATAAAAACAGTTTGAAGCATAAAAGAAAAGAAATGTCATTAGAGGATTTGATTATCAGAATTAGGATTGAGGAGGACAATAGAATGGCAGAACGTAGGGAGAGACCAGACTTGGGTACAAAGGCCAATCTTATTGAAGGAGGTTCTGATAGTAAGAAAGCTGTTGGAAATTTTACCAAAAGTCAGAATTTTAAAGGCAGATTCAAGGGGAAACCATTCATAGGAAAGAACAATCGGTCTAAGCCTCAATTTAAAAATAAAACTGTTGGTGATTGTTTTGTTTGTGGTAAACCAGGTCACTTTGCAAAGGATTGCCGAAATAGAAAAGGAAAAATTGTGAAGCATCAAGCACATATAGTAGAAGATGAGAATTTTTCTGCTATGGTGACGAAGTTAATCTAGTGAGCAACATGACAGACTGGTGGGTAGAGCTACCAAACACATTTGCTGCACGAGAGGTGCATTTTCTTCTTTCACTCCTAATAGTGATGGAGAATGTCTGTTCATGGGGAATGCTTCCTCCTCCAAAATATAGGGGAAAGGAACTGTGACACTTAGATTCACTTCTGGAAATATCCTTAGTTTGAAGGATATCCTTTATGTACCTGATATAAGGAAAAATCTAGTGTCTGGATCTATTTTGGTCAAAAAGGGATTTAAAATTGTATTTGAGAGTGGTCAAGTTGTAATGTCTAAGGGTGGTTCTTTTGTTGGGAAAGGGTATGCAGATGAGGGTCTATTTAAATTAAATGTTTCTGTGATCAATAATAAAGCTTCTACTTCTTCTGTTTACTTGCTGGATTCTTATGGTTTATGGCATGCTAGACTTGGACACGTTAACATGAATTCTATTAAAAAATTAATGAGATTGGGAAACATTCCTAAAACTGATAAGTTCCCAAATTCAAAATGTGAAACGTGTATTGAATCTAAGTATGCTAGAAAACAATTTCCACATGTTGATAGAACTACTTCAGTTTTAAGTTTAATACATTCTGATTTATGTGATTTAAAAGGATATGTTACTCGTGGTGGAAATAAATATTTTGTAACTTTCATTGACGATTACTCCCGTTATTGTTACATTTATCTTCTTAAGAGTAAGGATGAAAGTTATTCAAAATTTATTTCATATAAAACTGAAGTAGAAAATCAGTTAGATAAAACTATTAAGGTTTTAAGATCTGATAGGGGAAGAGAATATTCAGGTGAGCTTGATAAATTTTGTGTTGATAATGGTATTATTCATGAGACTACTCCACCATATTCTCCCCAATCTAATGGTGTAGCTGAAAGGAAAAATAGAACTCTAAAGGATATGGTCATTTCAATGCTAAACTCTTCTGGATTACCTTTTAACATGTGGGGGAAGCACTTCTTACTGCATGTTATGTTCTTAACAGAATTCCTAGTAAGAAAAATGATAAATCCCCTTATGAATTGTGGAAAGGTAGAATACCTTCATATAAATATCTTAAAGTGTGGGGGTGTTTAGCTAAGGCATCTATTCCAGCACCTAAGAGAAATAAACTTGGTCTAAAAACTGTTGATTGTTGTTCATAGGTTATGCTTTTCATAGTAATGCCTACAGATTTTTAGTAATTGACTCTAAAAATATTTTGATTGAAAAGAACACAATTTTTGAAACTAGAGATGCAGAATTTTTTGAAAATAGATTCCCTTTTAAAGAAAAATCTGTAGGACCAAGTAGCTCTCTTAGTGTCCCTCCTAGTGTTAGAGAAGAGCCAATTGAATTAGAAGAAGCTGAAGTTAGGAGAAGCAAAAGACCTAGGACTACTACTTCTTTTGGTCCTGACTTTCTAACATACTTAGTAGAAGATGATCCTATTACATTTGTTGAAGCTATATCTTCACCAGATTCTATATTTTGGAAGGAAGCTATAAATAGTGAATATGATTCCATTATGTCTAATAACACTTGGGAATTAGTAGACTTGCCTAGAGGATGTAAAACCATTGTGTGTAGATGGATTTTTAAGAAAAAATTGAAACCCGATGGTTCAATTGATAAATTTAAAGCAAGACTTGTAAGGATATGTTACTCGTGGTGGAAATAAATATTTTTTAACTTTCATTGACGATTACTCCCGTTATTGTTACATTTATCTTCTTAAGAGTAAGGATGAAAGTTATTCAAAATTTATTTCATATAAAACTGAAGTAGAAAATCAGTTAGATAAAACTATTAAGATTTTAAGATCTGATAGGGGAGGAGAATACTCAGGTGAGCTTGATAAATTTTGTGTTGATAATGGTATTATTCATGAGACTACTCCACCATATTCTCCCCAATCTAATGGTGTAGCTGAAAGAAAAAATAGAACTCTAAAGGATATGGTCATTTCAATGCTAAACTCTTCTGGATTACCTTTTAACATTGGGGAGAAGCACTTCTTACTGCATGTTATATTCTTAACGGAATTCCCAGTAAGAAAAATGATAAATCCCCTTATGAATTATGGAAAGGTAGAATACCTTCATATAAATATCTTAAAGTGTGGGGGTGTTTAGCTAAGGCATCTATTCCAGCGCCTAAGAGAACTAAACTTGGTCCAAAAACTGTTGATTGTGAGTTCATAGGTTATGCTTTTCATAGTAATGCCTACAGATTTTTAGTAATTGACTCTAAAAATATTTTGATTGAAAGGAACACAATTTTTGAAACTAGAGATGCAGAATTTTTTGAAAATAGATTCCCTTTTAAAGAAAAATCTGCAGGACCAAGTAGCTCTCTTAGTGTCCCTCCTAGTGTTAGAGAAGAGCCAATTGAATTAGAAGAAGCTGAAGTTAGGAGAAGCAAAAGACCTAGGACTACTACTTCTTTTGGTCCTGACTTTCTAACATACTTAGTAGAAGATGATCCTATTACATTTGTTGAAGCTATATCTTCACCAGATTCTATATTTTGGAAGGAAGCTATAAATAGTGAATATGATTCCATTATGTCTAATAACACTTGGGAATTAGTAGACTTGCCTAGAGGATGTAAAACCATTGTGTGTAGATGGATTTTTAAGAAAAAATTGAAACCCGATGGTTCAATTGATAAATTTAAAGCAAGACTTGTAGCTAAAGGCTATAAACAAAAAGAATGAGTCGACTTCTTTGATACATATTCACCTGTTACTAGAATTACCTCTATTAGGATGTTAGTTGCAATTGCTTCATTGTATAATCTTATTATACATCAAATGGATGTCAAGACTGCCTTTCTATATGGAGATTTAGAAGAAGAGATTTATATGGATCAACCTGAGGGATTTGTGGTAGAAGGCCTTGATGATAAAGTGTGTAGACTTAAAAAATCTCTTTATGGCCTTAAACAAGCCCCCTAAGCAATGGCATGAGAAATTTGATACAGCTTTGACATCTAATGGTTATGTGATAAATGAAGCAGATAAATGTATATATAGCAAATTTGTGGGGGATAGTGGTGTTATAATTTGCTTATATGTGGATGATATGCTTATAATGGGAACTAGTTTAGATGTGATTAATAAGACTAAACAGTTTCTGAAAATGCACTTCGAAATGAAAGATTTGGGTGTTACTGATGTTATTCTAGGGATTAAAATAGTAACACATTCCGAAGGAATTACTTTAACCCAATCACATTATGTAGAAAAAGTGCTTAAGAAGTTTAAACAATATAATTGTATTCCCGCTAAAACACCTTATGATGCAAGTCATCATTTGAGAAAACATTCAGGTCCTAGTGTTTCTGCTTTAGAATATGCTAGAGTGATCGGCAGTCTCATGTATCTCATGAACTGTACCAGACCTGATATAGCATATGCTGTTGGTAGACTTAGCAGGTATACTAGTAATCCTAATAATGAACATTGGGATGCTCTCATTCGAGTCTTGAGGTATTTGAGATACACTCTAGACTGGGGAATACATTATACTAAATATCCTGCTGTACTTGAGGAATATTGTGATGCTAATTGGATTTCGGATACCAATGAAACTAAATCTACAAGTGGATATGTTTTTACATTAGCAGGTGGTGCTGTATCTTGGAAATCTACTAAGCAAACCTGCATTGCAAGATCCACTATGGAATCAGAGTTCATAGCATTGGATAAGGCAGGTGAAGATGCTGAATGGTTAAGGAATTTTCTTTTGGATGTTCCTTTGTGGTCCAAACCACTTCCAGCTATCTATGTCCATTGTGACAGTCAAGCAGCTATTTCAAGAGCTCAAAATTCATCCTACAATGGAAAGTCTAGACATATTCGTAGGAGGCACAATACTGTGCGTCAGCTGCGTAAGGATGGGGTTATAGCTATTGACTATGTGAAGTCAAGTGATAATATTGCTGACCCATTAACCAAAGGATTAGCTAGAGAGCTAGTTCAGAAAACATCGAGGGGGATGGGGCTAAAGCCTATTACAAATTAGATCACCTATAATGGAAACCCAACCTTGCGATTGGAGATCCCATGGATAAGGTTCAATGGGATAACAAAATTATTGGAGTGATTTGTGGGGGGTACTACATTGAAATTATTTCAAACCCCTCCCTATGATGAGTAGTACCAACTGTATTGATTAGAGGATGAGCAAATGCTCTTAATGCTTTCTATAGCTGATATTCAGTGGGGTGTTTAAATACAGTGCATCCTTGATAGAAGCACCTATTTGAGTGTGGAAGTGGTGCCGCTTCCTATGAGAATTGAGGTTAATTCTCTAGAGCACTCAAAGAAATCGGGAAAGTTCACGGCCGAAATGAACACAACCGCGAGAACTCGATGATTGTTTTAGAAATCATATGTGTGTTTTATTGTCTCAGTTTGCAAATCATAATTGTGGAGTTCAAGACATAGTTCACTCTACAGTTAGCAAGCTCGATAGAATATACAAAGCTAAGGTTCAAGTCGATAGACACCTAAGCCTGCGTGATTTCTACCGTACTCCAGAATATTATTTTTATCTATCTTATTTCTTTCATGTAGGGGATTGTTATATATTTATACTATAAATATAATATGTGAAAGAAATAAATAATTAAGATAAAGTGTCCAACTGGTAAAAACGTGGAATTTGTGTGGGAGGTCAGGGGTTCGAGCCACGCCTCACGCATTATATCAAAAAGTCTTTGATTGGGCCTTGGGGTTTATTGATTCTAATAAAATAATTATTATTTTTAATTATTTTCGGAATTGTTTAGTGGGTCAACTAGCCAGTAAAACATTATTATTTTAACTGTCCAGTATTTACAACCCATTACCATTGGCCATTAAAACTGTAATTTAATACTGGATCATGGGGTATGCAGTTACCTCTATTTTTTGGCTATATAAACTCACTTCTGGACTTTAGAAAATTACTACAACATCAAAAAAGAAATTGTCTCTTCATATATACAGTAAAATATTATACTCAAATTGTCTTTTCATATTTTCTGGAGTACACTTGAGAGTTCTGAAAACCTTTTGTGATTGCTGCACAATTGGTTTATTTGATCGTTGTATCCTGGAGGTGATTGTCCACGGAGGTCGCAGCAGTTATCGACGGGCAATTTCGCTTTAGGACATCGTGCTGTCACGAGACTCGATCTATTGATAAGTTTTTCTGCACTTTACCATTATTTTATCCAACACTTGTAGTTTGTATACTCTATACATTTTCCTTTTGTAGTTAATGTAAACGTATACCAGGTGGAGGAATTGGATGGCAGGAAAGGACCAACGTTATATGGATTTTACAAAGATCCACCCCTTGATGTTTCGACTACATCGTCTGAGACTAGCAAAACCATCCTTCCTGCCGGTAACCATAAGGCGAGTTTTTCTCTTGCAAGTGATTGACAGTTTTAATAATGATGGATTGGTTCACTTTTTTAACTTCTCCTTGTTACAGGAATGGATATATTTCTTGAATAAAGGATCTCGGATAAACATTTCTTACAGCACAAATTCCTTGCTGTCGTCTGCTCTCATCCTTGTCATTGCCGAAGGTAAGATTTCAACTTCATCATTAGAAGTTCAATTTTCATACGATAGCGATACCACTTGGTAATAGGAAGTTTTTGAGAGATTTTATTAATAGACTAAAGTTCAGTCGAGACCAACTGTACTATATTGTTGATACCGTGACCAGTCCATGTTATCGAATATCGTTCTTTCTTCCTTGCAATGAAACTTAAAAGAGTTTTGTCGAGTGTTGTAAAAATTTCAATCTTCATTTTGACCTTGCGAGCATTAGACCACGAGTTTTCTAGACAAATCCTCCTCGGCATTCACCAGTTCCAAGTGCTAAAATCATTACAGGAAATGAAGGTCTTGCTAAATGGCTCGAAGATCCATCACATCCAAATACCACTTTATCATGAAATACTATTCATGGTGATGCAAAAGAAAGAAATTAAGAGATGCATTTTCCTATTTTAACCTAACCAACTTCTTCACTGCAGGAAATGGCATGATCCAGCAAGAATTTCATAAATCTTCAACTTACTATATAGCAGTCGGTAACTTGAACTTTGAAGTAGCCGAGGCAAGTACGTTAAATGTTTGTGGTAACCTAAATAATTATGGTTTAGAAGAATGTAGGTTGAATTCCCTTATAGCACATATTGCTTGCCATGCACCGGTCAAGATGAGAGAAGGGATGAATTTGCAAGCGTTGTATCACAGAGAATGCCTCTGCTTTTACAGAAAGATGAAGATCTCTCGAGTTTGGGTTCCTCTTACGATTCCATATCTGAGGATGAACAATATGCTGAAGATGGACGGAGTGGGATTTCACGTGACGCGAAGCAAGACACAGACAGAGAATTTGGCAGCAATATCCAGTGTCATTGCTTTGATGCTCCTAGGTAATGTTTCTTCCTTCCGTGTGTACATTGTGTGGCTTGTTTTGCATGCGTGACAAGGTAACTCTTCATCTCCATATTTGGCACGAAATATGTTTTATTCTTTTTCTTATTTAATTAATACTGTCCTATTAACCTTATCGAACACACCATATACATTTTTAATGTATCCTTTGGTTTAGATTTTTGTGGCTTAAATGCAGAAAAGCTTGATGGTTTTGGATTACAAAGAAACTTTCAAGGATCGTATACTATAAATTGCTCTCACATTGGCAATATGGAAGATAGTATTACTTCCAACTAATTTCTGTATAACATGATTGGAATTTTGCAGAATTTCAGAGGCCACCAAAAGTTGCCCAATATGTCATAGGCAGGTGAAGAAAGTGAGGAAGATATTCATGGTTTGAGCACCATACAAGGTTTCGTTGCATGGCCATATTTCATTGTGAGGATATCTTGCATGAGAACTCTAAGAAAGAAAAACTAAAACTTCTCGCAAATCGCAGAAGCGTAGAGTAATGTTATTTAGAGCATCATGTTGTAGGTGGCACTAAGTGACAAGAAATGAAAGACAATTAAATGAGTCGCATAATTTTACCTTTAATTGATTAGCATAATTTTAGTGTATACGTGACATTTTCCAAGAAATTGATTGCTAGGAGACAAGAATATTCGACTTTTTTGTCCCGGGAGAGCCTCGCCTGGTGGCTTTCTACCAGATCTTGGAACATTTCACCAAGGAGACATCGATACATCTGTGGACAAGTGTTTGCGTGAGTTCGAACTTTTTGTCTCCTTGTCATGTATGGATCAAATATTGAGTTCACTCAATCTAGATGTGCAATTAGAAGTATCTTTTCAAGTTCAAGAAATCAACTTAACTATTGTTGGCTGGTTTGATACCATATTGCCAGTCGATAAAGGAATGAAAATTGGAACTTGAACTTGTCACGTACAAAGAAAAATATGAAGTGTTAAGATGAGCACATATGTTTACTAGATTATATATATAGCTTATGCATAATGAAACAAATCTCACTTAATTTCTAGGACCCACCAATTAATTGTAGAAGTAAAAAAACGTCGTCACATTATAGCCGACATAAAAATTTCTACGGTCGAAGATAAGGGTGCTTACCGATTGGGATTCCCTCGTCGATCCCATTTTATGTTTCCTCGTTCCATCAAATATCGTCCCAGCAACTAGACTTAATCTTTTTATGTTCTTGAATTTGTGGGTTATATTCTCTAATTCCATTTTTTTTTAATGGAAAACTCCATTTTTTATTTTGAAGGGTAACACACTCTGTGTTGATGAAATTGAATGAAATTCATTTCTTTGGAAGGACAATTTGTCGGGGAAAATATAATAAAAAATCTATCTCGCATAAATATATATTAAAATAATCTTTTGGAAAACGAATAGAGTTTCAACTTATTTAAGAAATGAAATAAAGTAAAGAAATTAATATGGTCGTCACTGATAATGCACAACACAAAAGTGATTATTTTTCGGCACTCAACTTTCAAAATACAAAGGCATCGACTTGTAATAGTAACACTCTAAATCACAAAATAGAGAGGCCTCGAGTGAATATCCTTGATGGACGGAATTTAACAATACCCATAAACAACAAATCATAATTCCGATTTGTGAAGAAGTTGTTAAAGGGGAAGGAATGCCCGTCCCCAAGGAACCCCGATAAAAGAGGAAACTTACGAATAATGTTCGACATTAAGGTTTCCTAGCAGACTTACATCAGAGCAGAAAATTGACGTTAAGCATGGTTATAAATAAAAATGAGCAATAGTGAATCCCACGAAATATTTAGATAATAATGAGTAATAATTATAAATGTTCGGCAATAAATGAATTCAAAAATCATTTATAAATTTGTATCCAAGGGAGAGAAGAAAAGTATAATAAAGTAACGGAGCGAAAGAAGCAAAATAAGGAGCCAATATATCAAATCCCTCTCCAAAGAGTCAAACGGTAGCATTAATTGTTCTAAAATTAAGGGAATATAAAGAGAGAAATATAAGAGAAGAATAAGATGAAAAAGTAAAGAGAATCAAAATTTAAGTGGGAAGTTTATGAGAATCAATGTCTCGTATTTAAATTATAATTAGATTTACTATTATAATAAATACTCTTCTACTGTAGATATGACTTATTTAAGAATATGATAAGACTATGAGTGTGTTTGGTAGAGATTAAAATCGAATTAAAATTGAAAAACTAGCCGTTATTGTTACTTTTATTAAACGAGTAGAACCCAATAACGGTTATATTTTCAATTTTAATATCTACCAAACACGCCCTAAATAAACATCAATAATAATTTCTTAAATTGAAAAATGACTTTCTTCAAAAAGTAGATAAAAGTTGTGTCAAATAAATTTTGGGATTAAGAATTAAGAATTTACCTAAACAGAAAGAATTGTATTGCAGAAAGTTAGGTGTGGTGTGTGCATGTAACGTAGAATAAAAAACAGGGACAAAAATTAGGGCAAAAATGATGTGCCAAAAGAAGAATATTTACACAGCATTTACCCGAACTTCTATTTTATTTTTTGTAAGAGACACAAAAATACCAGTTGAAAGAACAAGTTCGATAACAAGACCCGCAAATAGTCATGTACTAAATGCATTATTCGAGGAACTAAAGAGTTCTAATAAATGATAGTTCAAACAAAATTCGATATTTCTGAACCACGAAATGCTCGATTTCTATTTTGATTGTAGGTATAACTAACATGCTTTTAATGTGGACAGAATGATAAACTCAAGGTTGATAAAATTTTACTCTTAACAACATTTATTAATATTGCCAAGAATCTCTTCACACCTACCACCCATTCCGGCTTCACTTCCACCCACTTCTAATCTCCTCCACCTCGCCACACCACAAGGAAATGGCAGAAGGATGTGGCGGTCGATGGTAGGGTGTTAGAAGAGGAATGAACTTATTGTTGAAGTATTGGAAATATACAAATTATTGAATTGGTAGGTAGATGTAAAAAGAAACTGTGCAAAAAATAAATATTGATTGCATTTAAAAGCTCCTCATGTACCGCAAAACCAACACATGAACCAAATGAATCTGATAAAAATCAACCACCAAGCATTAAAGGACGGCATGATACATATTTCTCCTCAACAATAAGCGAACCCTAAAACGATACACTATGGTCTGCTCTAAGAACTTGGTATGGGAGATAGGGGAAGAAGAAATCACAAATTGGAAGACAAATATATACGATATATCAATCACAAACTGAAAATGTGCTATAAGGTGACTTGTTCAGCACAAATATATACCGGAGCAACAAATTTCCAATTTCAACTTGTCCAAAAAAGCAACAATCCAAGATGTTGACCGAGATGAGAGAAAAGGATTAAACGTGTGTGGCATACAGAGGGCTACAAAACGGTACTACTAAATCAACATTTTCAAGAGGCTAATCAGGTGCACTTTCCCTCATCCAAAATCCTTATAAGTCACCAACCAATTGGAACCCCATCTGACACAAGGAACCCACAAATGATGGAAACAAGCGTGACATACATGCACGACTCCGTACTTTATACAGATGAATGCAACGGTCCATTTGTGTAAATTTACTCACCCAAGTTAATAGAACCATCTTTCAACAATTTTATGCTCAAACTATTGAATCTCCCTCTTGAGTAATGTCGAGATGCCTTTCTCCAATCCGTCCCCGTTTTCATCATGGCCACGAATTCATCATAGCTGATACGTCCATCCTGTATTCATTATGGAATAAAGTGAGAAAATTCATCTAGTACTTCATATCAATCAAGAGGATTTGTTTCGTACCTTGTCTGTGTCAACCTCCTGGAAAATGTCAATTGCTACATCTGTACAATCATCCGCTCCATCTTCCATCAAGGCATCTCGAAGCTCATTAGGCTCAATGTAACCATTACGATCCTTGTCAAAATAGGAAAATGCTTTGTGAAGATGTTCATCATTGGCCATTCTCTGCAGATGGAGAGAAATGGCAAGAAATTCTCCATAGTCCAAGGTTCCTTTACCATATGTGTCAACCTGGAAGCAACAAAGAATTTTCATATATGGGAGAATGAGAGATGGCATCAAATGAAAAGAAAGCATTCTAAGCAAAGATCTCTTTCTATGGGTTACCAATACTTGGCTACCCTTTCACATCTAAAGATTAAAGGTTTGTTCAAGCAGAAATTTCTCCATTTCTAATCCAACAAAGACCCAGAATAATGAAACTTGAGCAAGTTAATGGATCAGGTTACAGCATGGATTCCATGAATAAAGCCACAAACTTTGTTTCTCACGAGGTCTAACAAGGCAGGTCAAACAATAATTCGATCAATTCAGTCTTGGGATTGATCTAAACTATTTAAGATTCCTCTTAGAGCACATAATTTTTTAAACGCATAGCAGTTGTTCATTCGTGACGATAATAATTTTTCAATTCAAACTCACATTCGACTTCAAACCCATGTCCAATGAGTTTGCAGCACAAGCCTAGTAAACTTTCAGTAGTTTATTCATGAATTTCATAATTTTTAATTCAAACTCAGATTCAAATTTAACTATTATCTAAATCAAATTCAGATAATAAGATTAAAGTTCCAACCAGACGCATATCCAGATTCAGATCTCAGCTTCCTTCATAGGGTTGGCATCAGATCCAGGCATCCATGTCCAATCAGTTAACTGAAAACTAGTTCCAGAAAGATGGAAATCTTCGAAAAGCGTAACCTTAAATTTTAAAACTATTTTGCAATTCCGCTCAAGGCAAAGAAAGATTTCACCATTTTGAAGAAATTAAACATCATATCTTTAAGATCCCTCCTTACACTAGCCAAAGCAATTTATAAACCACTGCTATGAAACCAGTGGAGCTTTGGTGGTCAAGGCAGCACACTTTCTGTTCCTTTCCAAACACCACAGGCAACCCAAAGGGACAAATCGATCCCCGTTGTTCCATTCCATTGTAGCATTAAGATTTCTTCTTTTTCTTTTGTGTATGTGTGGTGGGGAGATCGGAGAATCAAAATATGAAGGTCTCCTTTGCAACCACTTTCGACACAGAACCCAAATTCTCCCATCAGTAGTTTTCTTATGCACCATTGAACGGGCATTTTACTGGCAGCGTGATATTAGAAAATGAGTATTTACATTTGAGGATGTAAGCAAAAAACAACAGGCCTAGCTGGTTGTTACTGAATTCCATCTCAACACAAAGTAAAAGACTCCACTTTTACCATTAACCCAAAACATTTGATATCCCATTTCAAAACCCTCTCCAACAAACAAAATGGAGTTTCAATTGGATTTTCAAACTTGATACACAATTTAGTTTTGGTTCAATACTTTATGCTTTTAATTTTTAAATGGTATTTGGTGTTTTACAAAGTATAAGAAAGTCAGTATGAAAGTAGTTTCAAAATGAGGACGGATATCATCTATGTATGCACAAGTCTGTGTACAGAGAAGTAAGTCCACATGAGGGGGATACATGTTCATATGAGACAGCAACGTCACATATAGTACTATTTTGGTTAATAGGAAATCAAAATCCACAATTCCTTTTCTAATTAGTCAAAAGTTACATTGCTATTCTTTCTGAAAGATACAGACATCTGTATGACAGGTTTTCCAAAGTCTTTAAAATTTTAAGAAGAGAAACGTCAGTTACTGGTCAACGGTTGCATATCGCCGAGGCTAAGAAGAAGTAAAATATTACCCAACTAAGCAGATATTATTACATTAGCATCTCTACCAGACACATTCCATACACAAGTACATACGTAAGTAATCTACCTTTAGGAAGTGGATTCTGATTATCAGCACAGATATATAGGTAAATATAAAAATCAGCTGCAAAATAAGATTGGAGGGATAGAAATGCAAATGAATATCATATTAATGGAGGGGTGAGTTTTCTTTCGCAAAGAATATTGAAGGGTAGGGAGGAATCCTATCAAACCTCTTTTTCTCTCCTCTAAAAAGTGCGAAGATTTAAAAGATATTACAGCAAGCTAATTACCATCAGCTAGTACCTTAGTTTTATCGAGATTCAATCCCTCTTTGTTTCATAAAATATAAAATGAAATCACTTTCATTCTTTTTTTAACATTTTATTTCAATCGAAAGAGAAGAACTGCTAACTCAATCCCAACCTCTTCCACCAACAAACCCGAAACTCACAAACAAGATTCTTTGCCTTCTCTGATTTCCCTACCTTTCTCTTCTGCTCATTTTCCCAATCCTCCTTTCCTCTAATAAACTCCCAAAACATCATACAAGAAAATTAGATCAATTTAAATCAAAGGCAAACTTGTCGATGGAATAAAAATGCCAAGTGTTCTATAGTTGGGAAGTTCAGGTGGTAGACTTACAGCTTCGATAAGCATATGTATTTCAGACTCCGCCATCTGTGAATTGAACTTCTGCAATCCAGCCTTTAGATCTTCAGTTGCCACAATGCCATCATTATCATTATCTATCTTTGTAAACATCTCTTTGATGCCTTCAACTTCTTCAGTAGACAAGAAATCAGCAATGACCTAATAGAATAACAAGAGTTTTAGTGTTTTCTGAAACAAACTAGTTGGGAGAAGCTTGAAAACATATATATTCAGCAACCAACCCTCAGAGCCTTCCTCTTGAACCTATTCATCAAAGAGAACTGCTTGAGTCTCGACTTGACAACATCCCCAAGAGGAACATTTGAATTCTTCTTTGCATTTTGGAGCCAAGGATGTTCTGTGAACATTGAAACCGTTAACCATTAAGCGAAACATAAGAAACATCAAAACAAATACTAAAAACAACAGCAAGTTTTTCCACTCGTCTTAAACGACAAGAAAATGTGTGAATAGCATTTCCAGAAGATACAACTGATGGATGGTCCCTAACTTCCCCCATCAATCGTAATCTGAAAGGAACCTCTGAAATACCATTTTTATTAAGATACCCTTTTCTGGTTAAAGAAAATTTATTATAACAAGCGTCTCAGAATCATTTATCTGATAAAATGAGCAGGACTGTACTTACAAACCATTTCATCAAAATATATTTAACACAAATATGAGGCCTTAACAATTACCATATACTTTTACATTGACAAAGCAACTAGACATCAAAAACGATTGTCAAAAGGATAAGAACTATTTCCTGTTCAACAAAAGAGTGTATCAAACAAGGTGTTTGCACTTTGCTCTTTTAAACCATTACATCAAACTATATGTCACTCAAATAGGAAGCTTTAGTAATTAGTATGTACTTTCATATTTGCCGAGCAGGTAGACAATCAAAGATGATTGCCAAATCTGTTCACCAAAAGCATGAGACGGTTATTCAAACAAGGTGATTGTCCAAACTGAATAGATTTAATACGATCTAGTTGACAATGCATTTTCTAGATTCACTAGACGAAGAACAATGGTGAAATGAAAGCTAACTTACCAAGAACTTGTTTTGCAGTCAGTCGAAGCTTAGGATCTGGCTCCAACATTTGTCGTAAAAGATTTTGGGCATTCTCTGAAATACTAGGCCAGGGTTCCCGATCGAAGTCTATTTTCCCGCGTATAATGGCCTGGGCAACACCTTGTTCAGATTCTAAGAAAAAAAACACCTTCAGAGAAAGGACTTCTCATTTTTGCATTTTTATATTACAAAGAAATGGAAGCCTCATGAGAATTGAGAAATGAAATTAAAAAAAAAAAAAAAAAGGGACAAAAATCTGTTCATTATTGAGAGAAGCTAATCTAGAAGCCTATATTGATCTCCCATGAGATATAAAAAAAATAACAAATAAAATGCAAACGTTCCAAATAATAAAAAGTCTAGAAATAGCACACACACAGATAGGGGGAGAGGGTATATACAGAGAATTCAAATTACCAGCCCAAAATGGAGGAACACCACATAGCAAAATATAGAGAATCACTCCTGCACTCCAAATATCTATTTCTGGTCCATAATTTCGCCTGAGCACCTCTGGAGCCATATAATAAGGGCTTCCCACAATTTCAGAGAACTTCTCACCTAGAATTTCAAGATTATCACAATTTAGCATCAATATAATACAAGAAACGTGTTTCAATTTTCAATATCATAGAACAAATCAGCATAGAGTTCAGAATCATAAGTTCAGAGGAAAACATTACAGTGCACCCTTGGATCAAGTACACAAAAATGAAAGATATTACAATGTAACAACTACATATATGAGCAGTAAGGACAAGAAGCCATCAGATAATCTGTCAATGTATAGAACAATTGTTCTGTAAAATTCTTATTCATAGGATTGCCCTTGCATATTTCTTATTCAAAGGATTGTCCTGGCATATTTTTGTCTTGAACACATTTCTGCCTAGAATTTCCATACGGCATAGGCTTCCCACTGTCTGATCAAACATTCTTACAGAAGTTCAGTGAGATCAGAAGTAATTGACATAATCCTATGCAATATAAATGTTTCAAAATTGACCCTTCTTTGGAGGATAAACACACTGGCTTCTCATCAATGCAACTGCAGGTGAGGTGAAGAAGCTAGGCATCAAAATTACAGGGGAATATTGAGTATATACAATTGATTCAGGCATCCATACAATAGCTAGTTCTTTTTCCCACTTTCTGATACTTCTGTATGTTGGTGGCCCACTGCTAACAAGTGCAAGGTTAGCACAATTTCAATTCCAGCAGTCTTTTCTCATGCCAGGGGAGTCAACCATGAGGGGAAAAATCCACTTTACTGAATTCTATTTGTTCATTACATTATTGTCAATATCAATGTTGAGAGGATCAGCTAATCGAATGATATTGATGCATAATTCCTACTCTTCAATATCTGCCACACTCTTAAGAAAATAAACACTATGATATAAAGCAATATTTCATATTGGCACATCATAACCCATATATGCATGCATACATACATATGATAAAGAGAAACATCCCCCAAATGTGTCTAGAACACAAAGGTTACGCGTTACGCCGAGAGAAAGGGTAAACAAACAAAAGTTTACCCAAATATTGAAATTTAGAGTTGTTTCCAACACAGTACATACTTAATTGAAAAAGAGAAGTCGAACTATTATTTGAGTTCTGACATATGATCACAATAAGGGCCCAGCCTATTTCACGTCATTTCTGGTAAGAGTTTCACCAAAAAAAAAAAAAAGCAAGTCAAGGGCCATGGAAACAGAAGTGTATCTGCCCCAAAGGGACTTTAAGACCCATTCTAATTTAACAGCAAGTAGAGCTAAAAGTCAACACTTTGTGAGCTTCATTCAAACTACCCAACTTCCCCTTCCAAATGTGCAAATCTTGACAAAGGGCACCAAAAGCAAAAACCCTGAGGTCCTGATGAATGTCTAGTGTGAGACAGGAAAAACTTCGTGAGCTCAGTGAACCCGGCCTACGTATCCCAGGGGTGCCCATCGGTTGTTACGAGAACTTTTTATATCATCATAGTATTTGCCAGCTAGTAGTTAATAAATTACTCTTTATCATCCCTTATTTCTGGTACTTGAAACTAACATCATGTATATAAATCGTCCATTACAATTCTTTTCCCTTGAAAGTCATCTGGCTACACATATAAAATTAATACAGATAATTTTATATCTAAATCTGCAAACAAACACGACATTTGTACGTATAATACATCGTAGGACAAATGCATCGATTAATTAAACGGTTAACTTATAGTTAACTACATCCTCTCATCAAAAATAATAGTAAAGCAACTATAAGTCTAGAACTATTATTTACCTGGCTTGAAGAAGATTGACAAGCCAAAATCAATTGCTTTGAGGGGCGAGTGCTCTTTCTTATTTGCGAATAAAAAATTTTCTGGCTTCAAGTCCCTGTGTATCACCCCATGCTTGTGGCAAAGCTGCACCACCTCCACAATCGTCCTGGTGACAGCTGCTGCAGCCCGTTCCGTGTAATGCCCCCGAGCCACAATCCTATCGAACAGTTCCCCGCCCTCACACAACTCCATCACCAAATGCACAGCATTCTCGTCCTCGCACGCCTCCTTCAAGCTCACAATGCTCGAATTCTTGGGCAAATGCTTCATTATCGCCACCTCTCTCCTCACATCATCCACATCCACGGTTGTCCGCAGCTTCCTCTTCGAAATCGACTTGCAGGCCAAGAGCTCCCTCGTATCCCGGTCAATGCACAAATAAGTAACCCCAAATTCCCCACGGCCAAGCTCCCTGTCAACTAAATACTTCTCTTCAATATTTTCCTTCTCAACATCACTCAATACCGTGATGGCCTTTTTATAATTACCTGTGCCGGACTTCTCCTTACGGCCGTGATCATGCCCTGAAAAATTAGACGACTTCACGTCTTCTCTGGCGACGGCCGCCGGAGATCTACAGCAGTTCCCCATTCAAATCTAGAGCGAATTTAAGCAGCTTTGAAGTAAACTTTCACCAAAAAAAAACCTAAACCTAACCCGTAGCTAGTGCGTCGCATGATTGAGATGCAGAACACTAACTCCATATATATAGTAGATTACGGCATAGGACACAATCTCTGCGATATTTTCAGATAGAAGGTGCGTTTGTGAGAAAAGGGTACAATTTTCAGTGCAATTAGTGGTGGGCATCGTAGAGTTTCAGATACTTTTGTAGAGTAGAAGCTCTTTTTTCAGTTTTTAATTGTGAATAAAAAATTATGTATATAGCAGAGTTGTATGTATAGGTGCTTCTATAACTGTGTGTATATGTATATGTATATGTGTGAATTTGTCGGTTGACTGTAACCGTGGTAACGGGACGGGTGTGGGGGAGAGGGATCCTCCGGGTGCCAGACTCGTGCTCGTTTCTTTAATCTCCAATAGGCTGTTGACAAGTGGCGTGATTTTATTTATTTTTAACTGAAATTTTAAACACGTACTTCAACAAGAATTATGCTGTTTTGTTAGAAAAATTTAGTACCGTATATACTAAAATTTTTATTTTCATTATTTTATTTATTTTTAATCACATATTTTTTATTACATCAATAACTTTTCTTTCATTTTCAATCATACATTCTCCATCAATCTATTATTCCAGAATACATTATTCCAAAATAATGTAGCTCAAAACACACCCTTAGTACATTGATGGACAGATAAAACTCTGACAAAAAATGATTGGATGACAGTATTAAAATTCTTTGATAATGTAGCAAGATTGCTTCAACGTAAATACTCTTTCGGAAAGTTGCAGCAAAGGTACCGAGTTTATTAAATTTTTACAAATGAAAATCTATATTTCTTAATGTTTAAAATCTTCACCCTCTTTTTAAATTTATTCCCTGGTTTGCTCGGTGACGCACTCTTTAATGTTTCATTCTGGACACCAACTCCCTCGACCCAATTGATTTGCAAGAAGGGAGGAAAAAAAAAAAAAAAAAACCCTTTTGAATGACTTTATACATTATTGTCATTAAATATCAGGTGATTATATTGTCAGCACAATTTTTATTTGATATACTATATTTTAATTGCGTTTAAACTCTTCAATCTTTGTTCATTATAGTAATTATTTCCAATAAGTTTCTTTCCGCCAAATTCTTATTTTCCTTTTTTTATTAATTAGTATATCTCTTCTTTGATGATAATTTATATCAAAATATTTTATTTTCATACTTTGAAACGAGGGAAAAATGTTTTCCGTAGTTTTTTTTTAAATATGATGAAAAATAAGTTATTTTAGTAATTTTGATGAACTTTTGGACATAGAATTGCTATTAAATGCAAAATGTGTTAGCTAATGAAAAGTTTGAAAATAAGAATAATATGAAAAAAAAAAAAAAAACACATTAGGGATATAAATACTGCAATGAGCAAAGATATAAATACCCTTTCATACCCTTAAATGATATATATATATATATATATATATATATATACACACACACACACACACACTTATACCATTTACCCTTTTATACACTAAAATGATCATTTGCACACAAGCATCGGGGACCTTTTATGCAATTTCCCTAAAATCTAAGAGTTCTCCTTATTAAGCCCCTGTATGATTCCCGTCGATTGGGGAAAAAAAAAAAAGAATTTTGAATAATATTTTATGAAAAACGTGTGATTAAAAAGTAAAAAAAAATTAAATTTACGTGTATAATATTTTATTATGTAAATGTGTAGTTATCATTGATCATGTAGAAAAAAGTAAAATAAATTATTAGCGGTCAAACAAGGGCTTAATACTAGGCACAGGCGACACTATACAGCCCTTAGGATTAAAATCAAATTTTTATTAGATTTTGATAGAAGTTTATGAAATAGGTGATTAAAAAATTGTGAAATTCATAAAATATGTGATTAAAATTAATTATTAACTTTAATTTAATTAAAAAAATTAGAGTTTAATCAATACGAAACATAACATGAGCAAAATTCGGTACAAGTAGCATGGTCCAACTTTATAGAGATGTGGGCGGTATCATTGATTGACAAATTTACCCCGACAATCACCTTTTTAATAAAAAAAATTCTTATTTCTTAATAAATAAATACTGTGCTTCATACGAACAATAATGAGATTTTATTTATCAACCTCAAACTTATCGTGAAACTTATTAGAATTAATCTACTTGTACCGAGTTTGTTGACATGCCGAATTTGTTGACGGGTCTTGTCAACAAATTCGGTACAAGTAGCATGGTCCAACTTATTATACCAAACTTGCTGAAAATTTGAAAATCTTTAGCCATTAAAATTTAACTAACCCAAGGATACAAGTACACTAGGCGAGCAGGAATCGAATGGCTAGGGGTGAAAGGCCAACCAAGATCGGATATAGCTGATTTTTTGTGAAATCCGATGAACGTAGACGAGGAGCAAGAAAATCAATAATATATTTATTGTCCACATCTTGTTGAGTTACTCTATAGAGTGCCCTATTTTAGAAGTACAATTTGAAGAAAACTCTCGCATACATTTAAACATTTGTGGCGGCGTATAATTCCAATTTGGAATAGGGAGAATGGGTTGAAGTGATGGATTAGTCGAAGTGAGAATGTGCAATAACTTAGTGCAATCTTAGAATAAAGAAATGTTATCATGCACTTGCAAATGCGTACAACTCCAAAAATAAAGAAAGGTTATTTTAAGAGCATTATCCTACCACTTAAGATAGTATCATTCCGACTAAGAA
Organism: Fraxinus excelsior; assembly: GCA_019097785.1. Classification (NCBI taxonomy): domain Eukaryota; kingdom Viridiplantae; phylum Streptophyta; class Magnoliopsida; order Lamiales; family Oleaceae; genus Fraxinus; species Fraxinus excelsior. The sequence goes on from CM032632.1 coordinate 18,835,033, forward strand.
CCTAAAGGGATGATATCCTATCCTTCAGCTTGACTTTCGATATCACCGTAATATAAAAGAGCCAAAAAACTTGACAACACGTGTCACGATTTCCCATCGTCAAAATATTATTTTTTTTTCTGACTTTCATGCATCTCCTCCTCTTCAAGCCGTCTTCCATTTTCACACGGATCCACACCGTCCCTATCATTCATCAATCCCCCGCCATTAATTGCGGGGAATTGTCGTGGCTTCCCTTTTTTTTCGTGATTTTCACGCATCTCCTCCTCTTCATGCCATCTTCCATTTTCACACGCATCATACTACTCCCCATCATTCATCAATCAACCACCATTAATTGCGCGGAATTGTCGTGTATATAGCTTCCCTTTCAACTTATTCCGAGTATAAACTTTGGAGAGTAACACATCGGGTTTGTATAAGATTCCTCGCCCCGAATGCGATTTCAGAACCCCACAAAATAATCACGATTGAAAATCCATCCACTTTCGTTTCTTCACATTTTACCATAATATTTGGTGAGTATTTTAATTTATTGTTAATTTTATTGATGTGTTTTTCTTTTTTACGTGATAATTTAAAATGCTTTCAAGAATGCGGAGCGAGCCAGTGTGCATGGGTGTAGGAGCTTTGTAATGCCGTCACTTCACTTAAACACCCAAGGAAAATAAAAAATTAAAAACTGAATTGAAGACAGAATAGAATCGTCTCAATGGTGTTTATTCAAGTTGTTTATTTTGGAACATAAGTAATGGATGTCGAATGTGAAATTCGCACAACTTATTATAATGGGTTACAAAGGGAAGAGAAAATTAAACTACAATTAAAATTAAGAATGAAATTCGTATATTAAAATATACTAATATTGAAAGAGTCTTATGACCCCTTGTTTTTTTTTTTTTGTAAAATACTTACAAAAGTTCGAGCTAGATTGTGAATATGTATCAGAGATACGGTCGCTTCAATATGTACTTCAATATGTAAATTGTGTTAGCGCTTAATAGTCACGCAGCTATACGATATGACATGATTATTTATGATATCTATATAATTTTCTTAGCCTTAAGCAAACCAGGCGTTCATGTACACATTTCTTAGTCCTCGACTTTTTATCTACATCGTGTGCGGTACTATTATTCATTTTCATAATCCCTTTTTGGAAATTTCAATGTTTTGTTTTTTCTTTCAATTCCCTATTTGATTAATTTGATCCTTTATTGTTTTCGTTAAAAAATGAATTCCTACGTCTTTTTAGCCAATGTTTGATCCACATTAAAATTTTCATTCTCATTCTTCTACTCATTTTCAACCACACATCTTCAATAAAATAATGTTTTCCATCACATTAATAACTTTTTTTTTTCAACCACACATTATCCATCAATCTACTATTCCGAAATATATTCTTCCAAAATAATGTGGCTCAAATACACCCTTAATGTTTGTTTTATTATAACAAGATAGAAATAAAAAAAAAAAAATTATTCCCGTATATTTTTGTTTTAGTTATAACAAGATGCGCAATTGTTATGTATTTCAAGCATGTGAATTGGTGGAGAGTATTTAACAAACGAACCGTGCTGCACTTACAGCCATTAGAGGGCTGTAAATTTTACAGCCCTCTAATGGTTGTACAAGGGTTTTTTTTTTGTTAACAAACACTTCAGAATCCTTCGATACTCATAAAACTCGAGTTGTTTAGTCCTCAATTTCTAACCGGAGGTGGGTTACCACTAGGCATTAGAATGCAATCATCATATTAAAAAAAATAAAGTCTTTGTTTGAGCCCTTTTTTTTTTTTTTTAATGAATTCTTGAATAGTGTTTTAACACAATTTCAATAAAATAATATTACACGTAAATTAAAAAAAAATCTTATTTTTTAATTACACATTTTTCATCAATACATTATTTAAAAATGTATTTTATTTTTTTGACAAAAAATGGGACTCAAACGAAAATATGACCGCCTACTAGCTTTCAACACACCAATAATATTTTGTGTAATTTATCGAAATTTTGTAAAATGTAAATATTTTATTATTTTACTCCATCATGCCTAAATAATCATTACGCTGAAAAACGTAGACAACCAATCTAGTGTAACATGTCAATCATTAATAGAGTTATGTTTCATAGCCCAACTATTCGACTCCTACCCAAGTGGTCCAGCAGGATGACCATAAGTTGTGTGCATGTAATTATGATGGTAGATATGTCCATGTATTAGTCGTGACATTCTACCTAGTGTTCTATAATTGCGTTTGTCACAAGCTTATTGGAGATATAGCTGAAAAGCGTGAACTTAGTTTGTGTGACTATGAGGACCCAATAGCACGAATGCGTGAATAAAAATTTGTCTCATTGTTTGTGAAAATATCTTTCGAATTAAAATTACCGTTAGTGTACGGTACGTTAACAAGTAATAAAATGAATTTTGAGTCCAAATATCGTCCCATAAAGATTGATTTAATTCAATTTTAATTATCATGACTTTAACCGAAATATGAATAATATGATGTGTTTGTTTGAGACAAAATTATGACTAAAATAATCTACCTATGCAATTATGAATAAATTAACTAAATTAAATGCAAATTAATGTATTTAATAATTGAGAAACGTATTAGGATCCCGCATTTCCATATAATAATCTTTTTAAATTTAGTTCTACACTTTGATGACACAATAGGATTTTGACGAATCAGTGTTTCTATTTTATTTAACAATCTCTTTCGAGTAATGTTAAATCTACTCTCATATATGATCCAACTATATTTATATGACGGATGTGAACATACAAGAGTGCATGAATTTTTATAAACAATTAAAAATTCACATAGAGTATAGCGGTATATTTCTATCCCTTATAGGACCTTATGACAATTTATATATGTCGAATATATTTCCTTCTTTCGAATGCATAAAATAGGTTATAACACTCAGTCAACTACCGTACACAATAATTGTGGAGAAAATAAAATTATATAAATCACTCAATATTCAAAAATGTGTTTTCAATGTCAAATATGTAAAACTAAAGATTAAAAACTCATATTATACAATTCATCGTTCTCCTAGTACAAATAAATTTAGCCTAACATGTTATGAGAAAGAAAACAAAAGAAAATTTGAAAAATCGACAGTACCCAAATAAAGTTTGAATTGAATATTCGAGTCTTGAAATCGATCTTCGTATTTCTCGTTTTTTTCTATACTCCCAAAATCTCTTAGAATATGTTATAATGCGTGATAATCAATTATGGACGACCTTGGATCTTTAAAAAAGTCTCAAGATTTGTTTTCATAAGAGTTAGAATCATCGTAAGAAAATGGGGCGACTGCTCAAGCCTAGCAATAACAAACGGCCCTTGTATTTTAAGTTTAAAGCCGGGCGGTTGCCTAATTATAAAAACTTCACGAAATTTCCTTTTAACCATTTTCTTTATTTTTTCTTCCATTTTGGTTATCCACATCAAATTACTTCAACTTTTACTCGAATACATATTAGTCCTCAAACTTCCATCCACTAACCAATTGATCATTCTTTCTTCTTCAATTGCTTAAAAACGAGTCCAACACTAAAATAAGAAAAAATTAATCTAAGTTAAATAAAATTCAATACTAAGACGATACAAAAGCTTAGTAATATGGTCATAATAAGTGCACAAAAATGCACTTTTCACTTATCAAATACATATTAATAAACACAGCAAAAGGCACGTGAAACGTTCATTCTTAACATACAAGTAAAAAAAAAATATTGCTACATGCATATTAAGTGACATCATTGTGAAGTGTCAGCTTTATACATTGATTTTAACAGTATTTTAAATAATCAACGACACAAATTTTGTCGCAACTTCGAGCGTCAGTGTGTACAACAAGTTTAGTTTAGAAAAAAAAAAAAAAAAAAACTAACTAATTAACTAACTGACTAACTAACTGTGATTGAAAAGAGAGAAAATATACCATTCAAATTTAAATGGTCTTAAAATCCTTAGTACACAGAAGTAAATGCTCCTTGTACTTGCTATACTGTGGCATGACTGAGAAGATTAGGCACAGAGTACTTATTTGTGTAGGTAAAATAAGAAGCAGCTGTGCTACACAAACAATGTGAATTGACAGAACTTTTTACAGATAAACACTTGTCGAAAAACTGACGGCAGTTAAAGAAAAACATAAAAAAGCCCGCAAATCAAAATCTGCCATTACATCACCTGAAAATGGCCATGTCACTGAACCAGTTGCACCAGTTTAAGGCGCGTTGATATAACTCAAAATCCAATTAAAATTGAATTTTTCAATAATACTCGTTTAATAAAAGTCAATAATAACGACTAATTTTTCAATTTTAATCCGATTTTAATCTCTACCAAACACCATCTTAATCCAATAAGAAGAAGGAACATCATGTAGGATAAATTGACGGTGAATCAAAGTAAATCAATCAAACCGAAGGCCCGTGTTCACACGGTTTCCTTAAATCGAATTCGCCGCCTCACCGGAGTGCACGAGGTTTTGATCGGTGTTCGATTCCCAGGATACAATCGGTCGTCGGTTCCCGTTGCACTACGTTAACCGCCTACGAACCCGCTGTGTCTATCTCTCAAAGAATTTAGCAAAGGAAGAAGGAAAAAACTGGAAACGGAGGAAACTACTGGAAAAGGAAGAAACGGGATTTTTCTTTCCTTGTTTTGTTTGTTGTCTTCAGTTGTGTGTCTTTCCTCAGTGAGTGCTCCTCTATTTATACACATAGATGAGGAGCCAACCCATTAAAGCATTGAATGGAGAGGAGTTATAGCATTGATGAAAATGGAAGGAGTTATAGCATTGATGAAATTCAAACGGATGGAAGACAATAGAAACTGATAACAGGTGAATTGATTCCATGAAACTGATGACCTTTCCATTACTTTTCATTCAATATTCCATATTTCCAACACATCAATTATGTTATTACTTATTTGTACTGTTGGATTTTAACTCATCATCGTAAATTGTAATACCAGTGGGCCACAAGCACACTGTTATTGTGTATCGCCTTATATCAGCAAGCTTCAGGCTCAAAGCTTTTGTGGTTTCTTTTAAGTTTTGTTTTGTTTTGTTTTTTTTTTTCAAAACCATTTTTATTAGGGAAATCGACGACGGTAAGCGCGGCGCCATAGGTCGATGGGTCCGACACAACCCATGTTAACAGTTAACTGATGCGTCACAATTGGTAATCCACACTCGATCAATCCAAATATAATTAGGGTATGTTTGAGTCTCATTTTTTTTAAAGAATGCATTTCAAAATAATTGATTGATGTGTGATTGAAAAATAAGAAAAAAAAATTTGAATTTACGTGTAATATTATTTTACTAAAAAATGTGTGGTTGAAAAGAAAAGAGAAAAATATATTTTAAAAATAATTGAAATCAAATAGGGGCTTAATTTACACCTACTAGTTCGTGCGTATTATTATTATTATTATTATTATTATCATCATCATCATCATCATCATCAGGAGTGGAGCCAGAAAGATACATTAGGTTGTGATGAAATTTAATTTTTTTCTCAATGAACTTATACCATAAAAGATGTTTTAAACCACACGATAAAACAAGAATCAGACCCAAAATCGAGCAAAATCATGGCCAACTAACTGATTATGACAAAATCACTCAAAATCCATTGAACCGGCCAGTTCAATAGTAAACCGTTGAACTAGTCGAGGTTTGATGGTTTTCCTGATTTTTTTTTTTAATTTTTTAGTTTAAAATTTTTTTGACTTCATGAATTGACCTCATAAATTAAAAGGGAACAATACATTTCTAAGGTGTTTACTTTACACCTTTTCAAAAATACAAAAACAAGTTTGAAAATTCACAAATCAGGTTTTTTAAATTTTTAATTAATAATTAATGAATTATTAAATCAATTTATTATTAAATATTTATTTCTAATTTAATATAATCACCCCACCTCACCTCCACCACCCAACCGACTTTCCAATCACCACACTTCTCCGGTGACCGTTCCGGCAACTATTCCGGCGATTGCTCCGATTCCGACGATTATTCCGATGACCGTTCCGTCACTTTTTAGGTCACAATTCAAAATTTTCATAGGTCACAATTTGTTCATCGGTCACAACTTAAAATTTTAAAAGTCATAATTTGTTCATCGTTCACAATCACAACATTTAAAAGTTACGTTACTTATTTTATGATCACAAACATCAATTTATTGGTCACAAATTAATAATTTTTAGGTTACAAATTAGTAATTTTTAGGTCACACAGCTTGTACTTTCATTGGTCACAACTTAAAAATTTAAGTCACAATTTATCCATCAGTCACAGATCACAAAATTTATAAGTCACAATACTTAAAATTGGTCACAAATTAATATGGTCACAAATTCATCGGTTTGATTTGGGATTAAATCAATATGGTCACAATTTAACAATTGTGTAGGTCAAACCGCATGTATTGGTCACAGTGGTTACATATTATTAATAGGCCACAAACAACCTAATCTTTTGTGACTACCATTTCGCCACCGCCTCTACCAACGGCACCACCAGCATCACCGCTCAATAACAACATCATTTCAAACAAATCAAACACCACATCCTCCCACCGCCACCATCACCACGCCAAAACCGCATCCACCACAAAAACCACTACTTCACCATGACCGCAACGGCAGCACCACGGAACCATGGCGCCGCCATCTCATGCACCGACACCCAACCGCCGTACCCACACACACCCAACCGCACCAACGCTGCACCCATACACACACCCAACAGATCTGCAACCACCACAACCATCTGATACATTAAACTCGAAAACTAAAACAATTTACAGATCTGGACACGTGACAACGCAGTGAGGGAGAGAAGACAGAGAACGAAGGTGTCAGATTTTTACAGATCCGACGCACCTGTTAGGTTTAATCGGCTTCGGTGCCGCCACGGCCACGTAGGTGTCAGATTTTTCAGTTTTCGCCACCGCTACGAGGAGGATTCCTATTGATTGAGGGTTTCGATTGATTGGGCTGCTGTTTTTACGAATGCAGAGTGGGGGGAGAGAATGGCATGGAGGGGGAAACGCCGACGACCTTCGTGGCGGATAGGGAGAAAAGAGCGTCGAGAGGAGAGAATAATGAGACTGACTATTACGACGGAGAGGGAGAAGAGAGGAGTGAGGTGGCCATAGCAGCGGCGGCGTGGAACAGAGAGACCCAATGAGAAGAATTGAGAGGATATGGGTTAATGATTTTAGGGTTTGGGGTAGATATGGTGGGGGTATATATAAATTAATTTATTGTAAATAAATATAAAAAAATGTAATTAAATTATTAATTAAATCCTGATTTTTGCAATATCAAACTTGAATCAAGATTTAAGAAAATGATAATCCAAAAGTAGGATTAGGTGTAATTTCCTCTAAATTAAAATTCAAAAGCCCATAAAAAACTATTGGATTGCATGCTCATTTTATATATGCAATTCTCTCAAATGATTTTATAAACTTCCAATGTGGGATGTAGTCTTTTATAGATGCTCTTCTCTTCAATGGTTTCATAAATTTTCAATGTGGGACAGTGACATAACAAATAAATGTTAAAATGTCCATCAAAATCATTTTTCAAATGTATATCTAATTGACTAATTTGATTTTGAGTTCCAACTAATTAAATTGTAATATTCACTTTCATCATTTCATTTATTTAATTTTCAAATTTAACCTAAATCGCACTTGATTATTAATATATTAATGTTAGATATCATTTCTATAAGTTTAAACTATTTTAATTTAACAAAGTAAATTATTTTATCATATTGATTTTTAATTTTAGCTTAATTAACTTCATTTTCAACCCAAGTCTAAAAATTAAATGATACACAATTAACCAAATATTAATAATTTTTTTTACAAAAACTTTAAATTCCCTGATAATATGGAATAATGTGAACTCAGTTTTAAAATGTGTGAATTTCAGTTACAAATAATAAACAATTCATATTTAGGGGGTAGTTTTAAGATTTTCTTCTCCCTGAACATAATCATGTATAGCATTTGTATTATACAAAGACAGAATCTCGTGTGTTATCATAGCATGCTCAATATGGCATTACATAGGCAAGGGCAATTATTTACGTTTTGTCTTTTTGACCATGCATCATCGATTTGTCTACGTATGATGATATAGTTTGGATTGTATTAATAAATATCAATTGTCAATAATTTCTAATAATTATTAATTTTGAAGATTAATAAATTCCTAACTTGCAATTTATTATATTAAAACTATATTAAAGATTTTGTCTATTTATATTGTATTATATGACGACTTCGTGCTATTAGATCACATACAATATTTGTAGAGAAAGATTCGCAATCAACCTAAAATCTTTAAATATCTTTCACTTTACTGTCTAATTTATTTTATTTCCCATTAAATTGTTTTACACATCTTGTAACAATTGTTTTTTATACTCTTAGGAACAATTTAACAATTGTAACACTATTAACAAGTTGTATTACAATGGTTATTGTCACTGTCGTCATCGCCACCACCAATGTCAGTCCAATAATCAACACCACCATACCCGCCACCACATCTGACCACCACCATTTCATTGCAAAACATCAACACCTTTACTATTGTCACTACTCCATTTGTGATTTGACAATAATCTTCAAATCACATAAAATCCAATTTCTTTAATGAATAAAACCATTCAACAAACAGATTTTTTTTTAAAAAAAATAATAAGATACAAAATTTTTAGATTTAAAAGTTTAAAAATGCATGCATGAATTGGTAGTAGAAGAGGAGTGGGTGGCGTCGATGATCAAATTTGTTGATGATTTTACCGGAGTTGAATGAAGGTAAGATGCAGGTTGTGTGGGAGGAAGATGGTTGTGATGATGTAGATGGTGGTAGGAGTTGTTTCTAGCAGGGATGAGCGGTCTCGATGGTGGTCAGAGATGGAGGCGACGATGATGGTCGACGTCAATAGCAATGGTGTTGGTGAATAGCGTTGTTAGGGTTTATTGTGAGCATGAGTATTCGTTTTAGACTTCGGGATAAAAATGATGGCTTGTGATTTTTTTATTTTATTTTTTTAAAAAAGAGGTACAATACTTTCGGAATATGAAGATGAAAGGGTATATGTGGTGACATTTCTACATGTACATGTTTCTATGTGATCATAGGGGAGTAAAATGAGCAGGCCCAATATAATTGAGCCTGTTTCCTTAATGGGGTTGACTGCCAAATCTGAGACGGCAAAGGCCCATAACTGGGCCCAAGTTCCCACTTCCCTATTCTAACCAAGTGTCGGCCTATTACGATTCCTTTAGAAAATCTAATAACCAAAGAATAATGCTATTTACCTCACTGGTCACATACGTGGCTTCAAAAAGAAAAACATCCCTAAAATTCGCTTTGACTTGCACTGTTGCAACTCAAATTTTCAATTTCAACGGTTGTTAAATAATGAGCATTAAAAAAATTGAAACCATTTTGATCCGCCACTTCGCGATCAACCCCTCTAGGCTCTAACTTCTTCTCGTTAGTATTATTACTCCTAGTTTGGTATCAATTAACTAATTATGAATTTATGCATATAAGGTTTCTCTCTCTCTCAAGAATTGGGATTCTGATTTTTATTTTCATTAATTTTCAGAAATTGGGTTTCTTTGGATTTTTCTTTATTTTCTCTTATTGGAAATTCCTTTTGATAGGTTAATGCCAACGAAATGGAACAAGAATTGTTAGATTACAGGAAATCTTCTATGAAAAATGGGAAGGGAAAAGAAATAAGTGACACTTATAATGAAACATTGAATGAAATTTCATAAAACAATTCCTAAAAATTTCAAATCAAATGCGTCTGTCAATTTTCTATTTTTAGATACTTTTTTACAATGACAAATCAAATGCATTTTATAAAATTTTAAAATCTATCATTAAAACAGAGCATTCAAAATGCATTCAAGATTGTGACCGCTGACGGATTTAGAGGGGTAGTGTGATCAACTACCCCTACTTTTTTTATATGGAAATTTTTGGGGGAAAAAATAATATAACTTAAGAATATATCCCTGCAAAATATAATTTGGCCATGAAGTGTCCCACTGAAATTTCGAAGTTGGATAATTCTACTTTGCCCAAGTAGAGTTACAAAAGTGAGGGTGCCCAAATCCCCTTTTGTCACCCAACTTGGGCACTCTAGCATCACTCTTCGAAGTTTGAGGAAAAAAATTGAGTTGAAATTGGTCACCCCTGTTTTGACTACTTCCCTAATTCTGACAAGATAGTTGTCAATGGGAAAATAAGGTAAAAATTTCAAATCCCAATTGATTTTATGGGTTTGTTGAAAGACAAGAAACGCCAACTAAGCAATTATGACTCAACAAGCACAAAGAAAATCAAGTTGTTCTTTATGTATATGATATAATCCCCACTGACAACTCACATAGAGGGTGGGTAATTTTTATTTTTATTTTTTTTATTGAGGTGGGTCCCGCGTGAGATACACCTCTATGTGAGTTGTTGATCGGCCCCCATCCCTTACATACAGAACAACTCAAGAAAATCAGTAAGGCCTCAAAAATTTGGAAGAAAAAGAAGCAGTAAGAGGGACCACATAATGTTACAGAAGGAATGTCATTAGAGTATTCTAGAGTGTCCGCCTAATCCATTTTAAGTTCCATTTTCTCTATTATTCCATTGTCGGGCTTTGACTTTTTCTCATATGATATTGGAGCCTCATGATTGATCCTGCTAGCACAAATATTGATCAAGACTCAAATTCTCTTCCTCCACAAATCCAAATCCCAACACTCATGCCCATCTCAACCAAATAGCCCATGTTTTATAGGTTCCAATGATAGATCTGGAGCTATGCTTGTCACCCAAATGCTTGATTCAAGCAACTATCATTCTTGGGCACGCTCAATGAAAAATGCTCTTCGTATAAAAAAACGACGTAGGATTTGTCGATGAGAGCATGAGCTACCTCAGGCCGACAACCTATTGATGGACCATTGGCTTTGTTGCAATGACATTGTCATCACCTGGTTGCAGAATACTGTGTCCTTCGACATTAAGAGTAGCACTCTTTATGTTGAGACTGCTTATCAACTGTGGCACGAACTTGAACAACAACTTGCGCAGCAAAATGCTCCTAGGATCTGTGAAGTAAAGCAAGGCATTGTAATGTTGATGCAAAACCAAGACACAATGAGTGTACACTACTCTAAATTAAAAACTTTGTTGAATGAATTAATGAATTATGAGTTAATTTCTAACTATACACGTGGGAGATTAAAGACGGTAGTGAATAACCAAGACATAGACTAGGTAATGAAATTTTTTATGGGTTTAAACGACACCTACGAAGCTCAGATTATTCAAATCAAGCCTTTTTTTAGTCTTAATAAAGTTTATTCCATTATACAACAAGAGGAGAAACATCGACAAATTTCTCTACACACCCTTTCGTGATTCCATGGCTCTCATGGTAGCTTCTAAAGATATTGGAAGGCAAAATGTTACAAGGAAATATTATTGCACATTCTGCAAAATGCCTAGGCATTTTTTGGAGAGATGTTTTAAAACCAACCCTGATAAACCAGTGTGCAATTATTGTCGAATGCTTGGTCATAGTACAAAGAAATGCTTCGAGCTTCATGGTTGCCCACCAGACCACAAGCTCTATGGGAAGGGCAGACTAGCATCGGCCAACCAAATCACCACTATCATATCATTTGGACAGGAGCAAGTCAACAGTCAAGAGCAATATTTACAGTGAATCGCCTTACTCAAGTTACAATCGAGCCAGCCTAACACATCTTTAGTTAATCAAATCCATTATGTTATACCATCTTCATCTACAAATTTTTTTTTCCTGTCAAAGATAAATGATATCTCATTTTGCCTATCTGTTCATAGCAAAAAATCATATCACACTTTTAATATACCTAAAATATTGGACACTGGGGCAATGGATCACATGATCTCGTCAACCCATTTCTTTGCAACCATCATGTTGGAATATTGAAAATATTCGAAAACTTGATTTTACATTGAGAAACACAAGTTCAACCCTAACAAAATCTAGAGAGAGAGAGAGAGAGAGAGAGGTGTAATATGCGGAATTTAAAAATATATCGAATTAAACAACAACAAGTCACTTTTAATTCTTAAGTAGATGATTAAACATACAACTCAATTTGTCTTAAGTTGAGTTACCGTAGTTGTATAATAAACAATAAATAATAAAACAGTAAATCAAACATCGAGATGTTCGCAGAGAAACCCAATTGGAAAAAACTCCGGGCACTTTGTTAGACAATCCACTATAAATGATCTTAGCAACTTATAGTCAATCAAACTAGACGACCCGTATTATTGACCACCAGACTGCACTCCTTACAGCTCTACTTGGATCTCGTGCTCCCCTGCACCAATCCTTAACTGTGTTGCCAAAACTCTTCGAGGAATCTGCTACCCTACAATACTCCCAGTCTTGTTGAACTGTTTATCTCATGTGGATCACGAAGAATAACCCGTTCTTCACAAACAAGAACTCCTGTCGACTTCCTTCAATCTTCAGAACTCTGACAAGATGAATATGAAGTGATTTTTGGCATTTTGATATTGGATCTAATGTTTTTCTCTCAAAAGATCTCACACAAGATGAAAGTTGAAAGCAATAATGTGGAGGATTCACAATCTATACTTTTTTTTTCTCAATATTCAACCTTAGAAAAAAACGCGCAATTGAGTTCTGATATTTATAGGTAGGTCAAGAAACGAATGGGTTGGGTAAAAAGCTTTGAAATTGTGAAATAAAAAATTTTCGGATAGCACTATCGCTGGAACGAGGGCCCAGTGGCAGTCGAGGGACACCCTGTCACTTGAGCGAAGGAGGGGCAACGGTCTAGCGACGATGTTTCTGCTTTTGTAGCTCAAACCAACCCTTGGCGACAATTCATCGAAAATTCGCACCATTTTCCTCCTTGTTCCAAACTCAAAACCTTAGACCCACTAACTAACTTTTGAACAAATTGCACATTACTCCTTGAACTTTTACATCCTATAAAATTAAGTCATTTTGTCCACAGAATTTGTCAATTACAAAATCAACTAAAATCTAACAAACATGATGGTCTTTGTGTTCCATCATTTTTCAATCTAATATCTGCTAGGAAGTTAACTCAAAGCTCAAAATGTTGCCTCATATTTTTTTTTCTGGAAGTTATTTCATTCAGGACCTTTCAACTTGGAAAATGATTGGTATGGATGAAGTGAGGGACAACTTATACCATTTATTGAGGAATGAAGTCTCTTCTACGACCTCAGTAGAAGGTCGTCTTCCTTGACCAACAGTACCTCCATTTCAGCTTGAGCCATCATCAATTCTGAAGATTTTAATCTCTGGCGTTATTGACTTGGACGCCTTTCTGGTTCTAGGTTAAGTTTAGTTAGTAAAGAAGACATTTTTGAAGTTCATATTTGTCATATACCATCTTCTATGTCCTTTAGCAAAGTTACATAAACTTCCTTTCCATGTTGTTGACCTATGATTTAATATAACTCCACTTGTTTTGATTATAACAAACAATACACATATGTTTCCAATAAGTTTTTGTTTCTTGAGTTTTTCATGAATATATTCTTTTAAATACTCAAAGAGTTAAATCGTCATCCGATGAAGAACAATCAATCAAATGAGACTCGAAAAGAACAAGAACAAAAACTTTGAAGATTAATTCTTGGAAGTAGTTTATTATGTAAATGTATTAACTCTTCAATTTTTAGCAAATGCATAAAGATCAAATTATTTTTCATAATCTATCATTTGCATAAAAATGATTTTCGTTCATATGAAATAAATTTTGAAAAAGCTATTTAATTTTTTTTAAAAGTCAAAGTCAAAGTTCGGTCAACCGAACTTTCCGATCAACTGATATTGGTCAATTGAAAGTCCAACGGCTAGTATTTTGCAACAGCTATATTTTCAAAAATTGGTCAACCGAAAATTTCAATAAACTGAACTTACCCGATAGTGCCTCTTTTTGCTGTATAAATACCAATTTCTTTTGCATTCAATTCTACCAACTTACAAGAAATTTTTGAGAGATTACTTATTGAAAAATCATTGAGTTTATTTGAATTTAAAGTCTTTATCATTTATTACAAAAGAGTTTTTTGATTAATTTAATCTATTTCATTCATCTTATCAAGAAATCATTTTTAGCAAAGAATTTTTCATAAAACTTCATCTACTCTTCATTCTTGATAAAAGTTTTATTTGCTAACACTTTGATTTAAGTGTAAATCTCTCTTCATACTTAACTTGTATTATTTGTTAAGAGAGATCATTGGTTTGAAAATTTTTTGATCAAAAACTCAAATTACTTCATTATCATTTATTCATCAAAGTTTTCTTCATAAATGCTTGAGCTTTATTACTTGCTATTTATTGAAGTGTTATCCTAACTCTCTAAATACTTGACTTGATTATATCATTTGTTAAGAAAGTTCTTTCAATTGTAAAATTATCATTTACACTTTGGTGGTTTCGAGAGCCTTGTGAAAACTCGATTGTTGTTAAGGATATGTGCTCCTTGTTGTAAGTCACCTAAGGATAAGTACTCCTTGTTGTAAGTCACTTAATGATTGATACTCCTTGTTTGTAAGTTATCATTATAGTGCATTTGGCCTTACTCGTGACAGAGAGTTTGGTAACGGGGACGTAGAACACATTGTGTATCGAACCCCGTTAAATTGGTTTGTTATCTTTACATTATCACACTTTACTTCACATTGATATTTAATTGAGCTATATTTATACTCCAATTTAATTAGAGCCTATGTGCACATTTTTAAGATTTCACTATCTCGTGTTATGACTAATCTTAATATTGAGGGACATTCTACAAATCGTCATCCTTTATTTGATGGTACACATTATAATTATTGGAAAACTAGAATGATGATTTACATTCAATCAATTGATTATAATGTTTGAGAAGTTATTGAATTTGGTCCTCATAAGCTTACTAATGTTATTAAATTTGATGGAAAATTGGACCAAACTATTCCCAAGCCTAGAGAAGAATATAATGATGATGATAAAAGAAAATTGTCATTGAATGCTAGAGCAAAAAATCTTCTTTATTGTGCTTTGAATATAAATGAATTTAATCGTGTTAACACATGTGATTCCGCATATGATATTTGGCATGCATTAGAAATTACACACATGTGCACAAATAAAGTAAAAGAAACTAAGATAAATCTCTTGTATAAATATTTTGAAAATTTCTTTATGAAACAAGATGAACCCATTGCTAGCATGATTACTCGATTCACCAATATTGTTAATGGCCTTAAAGGTTTTGATCGAAAATTTACTGATAATGAACTTGTGAGTAAAATTTTTAGGTCTCTCTCGGAAGATTGGGATTCATTAAGAATGTTAATAGAGAACACCAAAGATATCAACACATATCTTTTGGAAGAGCTCTATGGAACCTTGATGACATATGAGCTAAATCATGCCAAAACAAAGGATAAATCAAGAAAAGTAAAAGAGGAAGAAAATAAGGATTCTCCTAGAAGATTTAGCTTTGAAATCATCAAATGATAAAGAAACCTCAAACTCAAACAAGAGTGATGAGGAACTTGATGATCTTGTTCTTCTTGTCTAAAAATGAAGAGGTTTTCGCAACAACCGTAGATTCCAAAAGAAAGAAGGCAAATGTGAGAAAAAAAACAAAAATGTTGTTTGCTATGATTGTGACAAACCCGATCACAAAAGAATTGAATATCCGAACAAAAGAAAATTCTTCAAGAAGAAAGCTCTACAAGCTCTTGGGATGATAGTGATGATGAGCAAGAAGAAGAAGATCAAGATAAAATTGCAAATATGTGTTTCATGGCCATGGAGGATGAGGTAAACACAAATGACACTCTTTCTTATGATGAATTATCTACTTCATATGATGAAATTATTAGTGCTTTCAAAAAACTTGCTCTCAAACACTCTACCCTCCAAAAGCAACATATTTTATTGAACAATAAGACCAAAAAGTTTTTAGAAACTCAAAAGAATTTTGAGAAGAAAAATAATGATTATGAACTTTTAATTAAAGAAAATGTTTCCCTAAAAGAAAAAAAGTTCTTGATTTAACAAACATTGTGCACAAATTTACACAAGGAAAGAAAAACTTTGATTTAATGTTTGAGAAACAAAAATGTATCTTTGATAGAAGTGGAATTGGATACAAACCTTCCCTAAAACAAATATCCTTGAGAACATGTTTGTCAAAGACTCAAAGCTTCTAACACCACATGTAGTTTTTGTAACAAATTCGGGCACATAGCTTTTAATTGCTCAATAAAAAAGAAACTACATTTTCAAATAAATAAGTGGGATCAAGGGTCCACTAGTACTAACTATGAAGGACACAAAGTTAAATGGGTACCAAGATCAAAACTTGAATTAACTCTTGTAGGTGCCTTCAAAGATAAAGAGCAATTAGTTCTTTGATAGTGGTTGCTCAAAACACATGACCGGAGACAAAACATTATTGTCAAGTTTCAAAAGAAAAGATAGAGGTCATGTCACATTTGAAGATAATGCTAAAGGAAAAATCATGGGTATTGGAAATATAGGTAACCCTTCATCTCCATTTATTGAAAATGTTTTATTAGTAGATAATCTCAAACATAACTTGCTAAGTATTAGTCAATTATGTAATAAAAGTTATCATATTAAATTCGATTATTCCAAATGCCTTATTGAGATTGCTACATCGAAAGAGGTGTTGTTCATGGCTAGCCGTTGTAAAGATGTTATGTTATCAATATTGAGTTTGAAAAAGAATTAATATGTTTGTCAAGTTTTGAAGATGATACTTGGTTATGACATAGACGATTATGTCATGTTAGTATAGACCTAATTTCAAAAATTTCAAAAAATGGTTTTGTTAAAGGTCTACCAAACTTGAAATTTGAAAAGGGCAAGATTTGTGATACTTGTCAATTTGGAAAACAAACTAAAAACTCTTTCAAAACCAAGCAATTCTCTTCAACTACAAAACCGTTACAACTTCTTCACATGCATCTATTTGGACATTCTAAAACCGCAAGTTTAAGTGACAAACACTATGCATTTGTCATCGTTGATGACTTCTCAAGATTCACTTGGATCTTATTTTTGAACTTCAAAAATGAAGTTTTAAAAGTATTTAAACAGTTTTATAAAAAGGATCAAAATGATAAATGATATTCTATCACAACCATTAGAAGTAACCATGGTGGAGAATTTGATAGTATTGCTTTTGATGATTTTTGTAAAGAAAATTGATATGAATATCACTTTTTGGCTCCTAGAACTCCTCAACAAAATGGCGTAGTAGAAAGAAAGAATCGCACATTACAAGAAATGACTAGGAACATGCTAAATGAAAATAATTTACCCAAATATTTTTGGGCCGAAGCCGTTAACACCGCTTGCTACATTATGAATAGAGTTTTGGTTAGTCGAAAGAACATCAAAACTCCATATGAGCTTTGCAAAAATAGAGTTCCCAACATTAGTTACTTTAAAGTTTTTGGTTGCAAATATTTTATACTTAACACAAAAGAAAACTTGAGAAAATTTGATTCAAAATCCGATGTTGGAATCTTCCTTGGATATTCACCTACTAGCAAAACTTATAGAGTTTTTAACAAAAGAACTTTAGTAGTGGAAGAATCCATGCATGTTACTTTTGATGAAACTAATTCTCTTGATCAAGAGAAATGTATTAATGTAGGTTTGGAAACACCTTTTGAGCAAATGAATATTCAAGATCAAAACAAGAAAGATCTCAAAGAAGTTGAAGACAAAGAATTTGGAAAACAAAATCTTCAACAACAAGAAGAAGAAGATACTTTCAAAAATCAAGACGATCAAACACTCCCTATCGAATGGAAGTTTGTTCCCTCACATCTAAAGAAGCTAATCATCGGAGATCCCTCCAAAGGTGTAAGTACTAGAAATTCTTTAAAATATTTTTTAAATAATTGTGCTTTCATTTCTCAAATTGAACCAAAGAATTTTAAAGAAGCCGAATTTGATGAGTTTTGGATTCTTGCTATGCAAGAAGAATTAAATTAGTTTGAGAGGAATCATGTTTGAGATTTAGTTGATATACCAAATAATCAAATCATTATTGGTACAAAATGGATTTTTCGAAATAAACGAGATGAAAATGGTATTGTTATACGTAACAAGACTAGATTAGTGGCTCAATATTACAATCAAGAAGAAGGTATAGATTTCGAAGAAACCTTTGCACCAGTTGTTAGATTAGAGTCTATTCGCATGCTTCTCGATTTTGCTTGTTATAAAGATTTTACTGTCTATCAAATGGATGTGAAGAGTGCATTTTTAAATGGTTTCAATCAAGAAGTCTATGTAGAATAACCTCCCGGTTTCAAAAATCACATATTTCCGAAAAAAGTATTTAAACTTAGAAAAACTCTATATGGGTTGAAACAAGCTCTTAGAGCTTGGTATGAAAGATTGAGTAAATTTCTTATCTCAAATGGTTTTCAAATGGAAAATGCGGATACCACACTATTTAAAACCAAAAAGGATGACATGATTGTTGTACAAATTTACGTTGATGATATTATTTTTGGTGCTACTCATATTTCCCTTTGTGAAGAATTTTCTAAATGTATGAGCAAAGAATTTGAAATGAGCATGATGAGAGAACTAAAGTTTTTCCTTGGACTTCAAATCAAACAAACTAATGAAGGTATCTTTTATTAGTCAAACAAAATACATCATAGACATGCTCAAAAAGTTCGAATTTGAAGACTTGAAACCAATGAATACTTTAATGAGTACATCAATCAAATTGGATAAAGATGAGAACGACACTTCAATTGACATAACAAAATATCGAGTTATGATCGGATCCCTTCTTTACTTAACCACTAGTAGACCCGACATCATGTTTAGTGTATGCTTATGTGCTAGATTTCAATCCAATCCTAAAGAATCACATCTAAGTGCCGTAAAAAGAATATTTAGATATTTATGTGGTACTAGGACTTTAGGCCTTTGGTATCCAAAAGGCACATACATTGACTTCATTAGCTATTCGGATGTCGAATGGCCGGGTTGCACCATTGATTGAAAAAGAACAAGTGGAACTTCTCACTTTCTAGGCTTTGCCTTTGTGTCATGGTTTAGCAAGAAACAAAACTCCGTTGCACTATCAACAGTCGAAGTCAAATATATATAGGCCGCTAGTTGTTGTTCTCAAGTTTTATGGATGAAACAAACTTTTAGCGATTTTCACTTAACTTTTGAAAAGACTCCTATTATGTGTGATAACACTAGTGCTAGAAATTTATCAAAAAATTCCATATTGCACTCTCACACGAAACATATCGAAATTCGACATCATTTTCTTAGAGATCATGTGCAAAAATGTGATATTTATTTGGATTTTGTGAGTACTGATAAACAATTGGCCGATATCTTTACCAAGCCTCTTTCTCTCGATAGATTTTCTTACATTCGAAGAGGATTGAGTATCATTGATGAATTCGAAATCTGTGGTTAACTTGTTTAAAATAGAAAAGACCGAACACTAGTTGTGAACCCTAACTTAATTTAAACATATCAGGTATTATCGGTCGACCGAAAGTAAAGTACGGTCGACCGAACTTCACTGAAGGATTAACGCCTCCTCTGGCAAGTCCGGTTGACCGAACTCACCAGAGACGGGCTCCTCTTCTTATTCTTTACCAGAATTTTTTTGCTTTTTTCAAAACTCTCAAATCCTCTCTCACTCGAAAACTCTATTCTCCTCTTCAAAATTCACTCATTCTTTCACTCTTTTTCTTCAAATTCACTCCATATTTCATAATATTCTTCACCTCCATCTCACTTTCTCAACATATCTCAAGATTTAAATCCACTTTTCATCAAAAATTGAAGATTTGGGTATTTAGGGTTCTTCATTCAAAATTTATGATTTCTCTTCAATTACTTCTTGCAAATCATATCTAAGCACCTACCCACTTCATATATTTGTTTCCAATTCATTTCCAACTATTTTTAACTAATTTTTCTTCCAAATTTTTGAAAACCCAAAAATCCCTCACTCTAAAATATCAAAAATTCCAATAATACCCATGTCTCCAAAGAAAAAATCAAAGCAAGGGGAAGTAAGCTCGTCGATTATTGGGGTTGACACACCCATGCCCGACCGTTTCAACGATTGTCCCATTTTACTTGGTAAGTCCATCGATTTTTTCGAATTTACTATCAAAGCCACTTCTTTTAGACTAGAAGAATACTTTGAAAATATTAGGTGGACGAATGTTGTTACTATATCAGAATATGTTTATCCTAACCTAACTCGTGAGTTTTACCGTAATCTATCGTTTTATTCACTCATTATCACTTGCGATATTAAAAGTTAACGGATTACTCTTGATAGAAATACTATTCTAAGAATTCTCGGGTTAGACCAATGTGAAAACATTGCCTATGATCAACACCATTCCGTTAGATTTGAGGGTTATAATGAAATTGAAGCTTGTAGCCGAGTCACCAATCGACCGCTATCTACCACCATGACCCTAAACCTAAATCATCTTAATATTCTATATCGAGCTATTGCACATATCAATGTCACTCGGAGTGGACACTTTGAAGAGGTTCACCACCTCGACTTGTTTATTCTTGACTCACTTCTTGTTGGTCGAATTGGACTTTCCCTATATATTCTTGAGTCACATTCGCCACGTTCACAAAGCCGCTAGAGTCCTAGGCTTACCTTATGTCATACTTTTTACTAAGATTTTTCAACATTTCAAAGTACCATTACATGATGAGCCTTTTCTTAAACCCAAGCACACCAACATCATTAACCTTAAAACCTTTCAACGCATGAAAATCGTTAAAGATAATGGGCAATGGGTGTGTCATACTCAAGGCTTCGATAGAAACTCGGGGCCTACCACTTGTCCATTCACTTTAGAAAAAGTGGAAGAAATGGGAGGTAACAGTAATAATGATGATGATGGCAATGATTTTCCTCGAGCACAATATAGGGCTCCTCCTCCACATGTAGCACCGACCTCCGGCCAACATATTTCCAACGATCAATTCAACATCCTACAAGGCCGGATTGACTCTCTTACCACTACCGTCAATGCACTTGATCAAAGAATGGATCAAATGAGTTTGTCTCAAGAGACTTTATTCGCACATATGTATTCTATTTTTCCTCGAGGGCCTCCTCCACCGGCGGAAGATTAAAATATTATCTTTTAGGTCTATTTTTGTTTTCTTTTGAACTCATGTTTTTATCTTATGTCGTGACCTATGATTACTCTTATTTTGTTTTTCCTAACCTTGCACATATGCCTTATCTAAGAGAGAATTTATTCTAGCGTATTTGTTCCCATACTTTTTGATGATGACAAAAGGGAGAAAATGAAGAATATGTGATTGTAATTAACTGCAACTTGCTATTTGCTTATGAACTCTTGTTACTTCTTTTGATTATGAATTATGTGACTTATAATTTGTGAGTTCAATTATTTCTATACATTATTGATGACTTCTAAATTTGATTTATTATATCAATGAATTATGGATGTGTAAAAAATAGGGGGAATATATTTTACATTTCTATAAATCACATATTGTTTGTCATAATCAAAAAGAGGAAAATTGTTGACTTATGATTTAATATAACTCCACTTGTTTTGATTATAATAAACAATACATTTATATTTCTAATAAATTTTTGTTTCTTGAGTTTTCATGAATATATTCTCTTAAGCATTCAAAGAGTCAAATCGTCATCCGATGAAGAACAATCAATCAAATGAAACTCGAAGAGAACAAGAACAAGAACTTTGAAAATTAATTCTTGAAAGTAGTTTATTATATAAAGGTATTAACTCTTCAATTTTTAGCAAATGCATAAAGCTCAAATTATTTTTCATAATCTATCACTTGCATAAAAATGATTTTCATTCATATAAAATAGATTTTGAAAAAGCTATTTAATTTTTTTAAAAAAAGTCAAAGTCAAAGTTCGATCAATCGAACTTGGTCAACTGAAAGTCCAATGGCTAGTATTTTGCAACATCTATATTTTCAAAAATAGGTCAACCGAAAATTTCGATCAACCGAACTTGCCCGATAGTGCCTCTTTTTGCTCTATAAGTATCAATCTATTTTGCATTCAATTCTACCAACTTACAATTTTTTTTGAGAGATTATTTATTGAGAAATCATTGAGTTTATTTGAATTTAAAGTCTTTATCATTTATTACAAAAGAGTTTTTTGATTGATTTAATCTATTTCATTTATCTTATCAAGAAATCCTTTTTAGTAAAGAACTTTTCATAAAACTTCATCTACTCTTCATTCTTGATAAAAGTTTTATTTGCCAACACTTTGATTTAAGTGTAAATCTCTCTTCATACTTAACTTATATTATTTGTTAAGAGAGATCATTGGTTTGAAAAAATTTTGATACAAAAACTCAAACTACTTCATTATCATTTATTTATCAAAGTTTTCTTCATAAACATTTGAGCTTTATTACTTGCTATTTATTGAAGTGTTATCCTAACTCTCTAAATATTTGACTGGATTATATCATTTGTTACGATAGTTCTTTCAATTGTAAAATTATCATTTACACTTTGGTGGTTTCGAGAGCCTCGTGAAAACTCCATTGTTGTTGAGGATATGTGCTCCTTGTTGTAAGTCACCTAAGGATAAGTGCTCTTTGTTGTAAGTCACTTAAGGATAAGTGCTCCTTGTTGTAAGTCACTTAAGGATTGATACTCCTTGTTTGTAAGTTATTATTATAGTGCATTTGACCTTGCTCGTGACGGAGAACTTGGTAATGGGGACGTAAACACATTGTGTATCGAACCCCATTAAATTGGTTTGTTATCTTTATATTATTGCACTTTACTTCACATTGCTATTTAATTGAGCTATATCTATACTCGAATTTAATTATTGAACTTGCATATTTAATTCTCGTATCATATTTATCATTTATATCTTGTGTGTTAAATTGTTTTGAGACTGAGTGTCGAAAAAGTTTTAAAAACCAATTCACCCCCCTTTTGATTAGTTATTCTTGGGTTATCACATGTTAGTCATCATAGGTCAGAAAAATGCTTTGACTTAATTCATTGTGATCTTTGGGGACCATGTAATGAAATTAGTCATGATGGATCAAGATATTTTCTTAGTATTGTGGACAATTTGTTGTAGTTGGGAATATATGTTAAACTTAAAATCAGATGCCACTAGAACTTTTCAACAATTTCGTGCAATGACTGAAACCCAATTCGATTCTAAGATAAAAGTGATCAGAAGTGATAACCGGGGGAATTTGATATGAAAGAATTCCATTCAAAAAGAGGGGCATAATACATCAAAAAACCTATGCTGACTCGTCAACAAAATGCCAATGTAGAGAAAAAGAACCCACATATTTTAAGCTTCTATTTGATGGAGATTAAAATCAGATTTTTAATAAATTTTGATAGAAGTTGATGAAATGTGTGGTCGAAAAGTTGTGTACCCTATGAAATATGTAGTTAAAATAAATTGTTGACTTTGACTTAAAAGTAAAATCTAAATTTTAATTGATACCAACAGTGGCTAAATGTTGATAGGCTCTGAAATTTCAAAGTGGAATTCTAATGAGATATTGGAAAGATTGTGTTCTCACGTCAGTTTATCTTATAAATAGAACACCCTCACACTTCTCAAAAATGAAACATCTTTTGAGCTCCTTTTAAAACCAAACTTGTCTACTCTCACCTTAGAGTTTCGATTGTTTAGCTTTTGCTTCCACTCTTGTCAATAGTAGACACAAATTTGATCCTAGAGCAAGGAAATGTCTATTCTCATGTTATCCTTTTCGAGTCAAGGTTTTCATTTCTAGGACATTTCATGAGAAAATTTATCCATACAAAACTAACATTATGCCTACTGATCAAGAGCTGTTGAATCCAATCATTTTGATTTATCCTCAACCAATAGAGGCTGACTTTGGCTGTCCTCTTGAAGCCACACTCCACCAACCTGAACCATAATCCAATATAGAACAAACAACTCACATTTCAACACTGAAAATCCTTCTGAATCTTCTACAAAATCTTTACTTACCATTTACACAAGTCTACACTTGCCTTGGAGATCAACCAGAGAGAAACAAATACCTAGCTATTTGCTAGACTTCATTTGTCAACAAGCTTTCTCATTTCCTCATGCACAGAAGTTGAACAAGGAAGAATGTTCAACACTCAGGTAATGCTTCTTCTCTTGGTGCAACTCTCTTAGGGATGGCAAAAAAGCTCGCCGGCTCGGACGGCTCGGCTTGGAAAAAGCTCGAGCCTGGCCCGGCTCGAGCTCGGTTACAACGAGCCAAGGCTCGGGCCGAGCCTCATTTTTTTGGCCGGGCTTTGCTCGGCTCGGGCCTAAAAAAGCTCGGCACAAAAAAGCTCGAGTTGAGCCCGAACTTTTTTCTTTAATTTATAATACGTATAAACCGTACAAATTCTAAATTTTTTAAGTAAAAAATGTAGATTTAACATTAAAAAAACAAAAAAATCGAGCCAGCCTGGGCTCAACTCGGCCCGCTAAGGCTCGGACCAAAAGCTCGGGCCGAGCCTTTTTTTTGACCGGGCTCGGCTCGGGCCAAAAAAAGCTCGGAATAAAAAAGCTCGAGCCAAGCCCGAGCTTTTTTTTTCGGTTCTGGCTCGGCTCGTTGACAGCCCTAAACTCTCTCTTATAGTAACTATCCAATACACATAAAGCTTTTGTCACTTCAATTACAAAATACACAGAACCTAGAACTTATGCACAAGTGGTTAAATCCCCTGATTGATGTAAGGCAATGCAAGCTGATATAGAAGCTTAAGAGTTGAATGACACTTGGATTTGGTTGATTCGCCTCCTAAAAATGAGGTTGTAAGGTGTAATGGGTTTACAAAATCAAATACAACACGGATGGGACAGTTGAGAGGTATAAGGCACAA
This sequence comes from Fraxinus excelsior, assembly GCA_019097785.1. Taxonomy (NCBI): domain Eukaryota; kingdom Viridiplantae; phylum Streptophyta; class Magnoliopsida; order Lamiales; family Oleaceae; genus Fraxinus; species Fraxinus excelsior. The sequence goes on from CM032632.1 coordinate 18,860,151, forward strand.
CTAGTAGCAAAAGGGTATACACAACACGAAGGGCCAGATTACCATGAAATTTTTTTCCCTTGTAGTGAAATTAGTGACAGTTAGGACGTTACTTGCTGTTGCGGTTGCTAAAGGATAGAATTTGCATCAATTAGATGTGAACAATGTGCGTTTTTACATGGTGATTTAGATGAGAAAATCTATATGGAGCTTTCACCAAGTTATGCTAATGGTGAACATCTAAAAGTTTGCAAACTTTGTAAGTATTTATATGGATTTAAGCAGGCTTCGAAACAATGGTATACCAAGCTTTTAGAATTTATTATTCAGCAAGGATTCAAACATTCAAAAGCTGATTATAGTTTGTTTACAAGATCAGTAAAAAACTCTTTCACACTATCCTGGTTTATGTGGATGATCTTATAGTGGCTGGTAATGATATGGGAATTATCCAATCTCTTAAATCTTTCCTTCATGACAAATTCAAAATCAAGGACTTGGGTAACTTGAAGTATTTTCTTGGGTTGGAAGTGGCCAGATCGGATTAGGGAATTTACATTGGTCAAAGGAAGCATGCACTAAATATATTGGCTGATTCAGGAACCATTGGAGCAACACCAACCAAAATGGCTTTAGATCAGAATCGTAGAATATCTAAAGACCAAGGTGAGCTGTTCAAACATCTTTGCATTTATAGGAGACTCATTGGTAGACTCCTTTATCTCACAATTACCAGACCAGACTTGACTTATTCGGTACAACTACTTAACCAATTCACGCAAGCCCAGAGAATCCCACACTTAAAATGTTGCTCATAAAGTACTGAGATACATAAAGGGAGTTCCAGGACTCATATATCCCTTATAGTCAGACCTTCAACTTAAAGACTATTGTGATTCGGATTGGGAGGCATGCCAAGATATACGTAGGTATGTAATAGGTTATTGTGTTTTTCTTGGTTCTTCTTGGTTTCTTGGAAGTCTAAAAAGCAAAATATCATCTCAATGTCCTCAGCTGAAGCTGAGTATAAAGCAATGGCAAGTTCTTGTTGTGAACTAAGTTGGTTTAGATTTTCACTTCAACATTTGATGGTAGATCATCCTGAGGTAGCCTTGTTGTTTTGTGATAACAACGCTGCATTACACATAATAGCAAATTCGATCTTTCACGAGCGAACTATGTACATAGAGCTCGATTGCCACTTGAGTGATGATAAAATTCAAGAAATGAGCGTTGTTACTGAACGTGTAAATAGTGGCTTACAAATAGCAGATATTTTGACCATGGCATTGGGTGCAAATGGCTTTCTCTCTCATTTACACAAGATGGAAGCAGAAAACATCTACTCTTCATCTTGTAGGGAGCTATTGAAAGATGAGAAGGAAATGTAGAAACGCCAACTAGGCAGTCATGACTCGACAATCACTGGTGGACCCAGGGGTTCCTGGGGGCGGGGGGGTGGGGGGCACGTGCCCCCAACTTTTGAGTTTTTTTTTTTTTGAATAAAATTATGTTTGATATTGATTGAAATCTAAATTTTAAACTAAATCAAAGTTAACAATTAATTTTAATAACATATTTCATTGAATCCATAAATGTTTAACTTTTATCAAAATTTATTAAAAATTTGGTTTTAGTCTGCACCAAACAGGGGTAAAATCACAATAAATTTGAATTTCGATAATATGCTAGTTTTAAAAATTCTCTGACTATCGTACGCTAATCGAATCTACAAATTACTTATGTCATTTATAAATTTATTTCGAGAACTACATTATGAGCATATCTAATAGTCCAAACAAATATTGAAAATAGTTAAAAATACGTTAAATGTGAGTTTTAAAGAAAGATATCTAACTCGTATTTAAAAAAAAAAAATCAATTATTTCATTAACATTTATTATTTTTGCGATACAAATTTTTCAATATAATTTTTTTAGGAAATTTTATATGGAATATGACATCAAAAAGTTTCGGAATTTCATCCGAAAAAATCATATCCCATGTAAATTTTCGGATGCAAAATTATATGATTTTTTTGGACGTAAAGTTTCTCCCAACTTCTTTGCAAGTTTGATTATGCCTCCCTATCTTTAAAGTTTTGCGTTCGCCCTTGTCGACACGCTCAAAGATAATCAGCAAGGCCTCGAGGATTTGGAAGAAAATAGAAGCAATAAGAGTGACCACTGGAGGTTACAAAAGGAATGTCATTAGAGTATTCTAGAGTGTCCACCCAATCCATATTCTGTTTTACAATTTCTGTACAGTTGAGGAGAATATTCTTTTGTTTATTTTGTACAACATCCATTAACAGATTTTGGTAGCTCTTCTGTATAAATAGTAGGATTCTGGTGCACATAAGGAGATATCTAATGAAAATGCATATATAATTTCTCTCTCAATATTGCTATGCAATTCCATTTTCTTTATTGTTTCATTATTGAGCTTCTCTTTTACTTTTTATTTTAGGTTTATGTGCAAAGAGAGAAAGAGTGTGTGTAAATTTCATTTGGGACTTGCATCAGATTTTAGACACTTCATAAAGGTCCTAGTAATGTTTACAAAAGCACTGCTTCTAGTTTTAATTTTTTTTTTTTTTTTGTTTCAAAAATGGCAAATCACTCGTCATGTTTGTTTTGAACAACAAAATTCTTTTACAATTTTAAGGCTTCTTCCAAGGAAAAAATTGTTCAAAGCATAAAGCTTTTATCTGAGCCCCATCTTGTTGAAAAAATAGATTTTGTAATAATAATTTTTTTGGAAAATATATTTTTAAAAAGTAGCAAAAAATTTTAGGTTATTGTTGGAAGAACGTATGACTAAAAATAAGTTTGAAGAAAAATGAGTTTTGAAATAATTGAGCTAAAATAGGGGCAAAATGTATGACTGGGAAAAAAAATACACATTATTTTTTTCTTGTTTCCATCCTCTGTGTGTTAAATGAGGAGAGTCGAGTCAATCGCTAGACTCGTCTAACATAGTGCTCAACTCGACTCACTCAACAACAATACGGTCCAACTTACCTCACGAAATATCGCCTCCAAGGTGAGTCGAGACAGCTAGCCATATTTTTTTATTTTTTCTTTGTGAAATTGCATATCTCTCTCGATTTGACAAGTCATTCACACATGAATCGATGAGAAAGTGAGCTAGTTCACACGAGCCGATGATCAGCTTGTATGGTTAAATTGTTGCTCGACCCACCCCACTGAACACCCCTACCCTCTTTTCTCAAGATAGCTCACAACCTTTTAAAAATAAAATTCTAGTTTAGGTATAGAGTAGTTATTAATCTAAAGAAAACCTTAAAAGCCATAGAAAAAAATGTTGTAGCCCTTGTTTGAGCCTCATTTTTTTTTGAGTAAAACCTTTTGATACCAATCGAGCTTTATATCTTATGTTATTCTCACTTTGTTCACCTATTTTAATTTTAAAAATTCATTTAGAATCCACAACCCTCTTACCCTCAAGTCTTTTTTTTTACCAAAATCTATGTCTTATTTTTGTTAAGAGACTCCATTTCATCTTGCATGACTGCAAGCTATTGTTTGGAATCTTTGGTACTCAAAGCTTCCTCATATGATTCAAGTTCTTTTTCAATCATATCATGATAGGACAACAAGGAAACATTATTTTCAAACCTAGTTGGAGGTCTAATAATCCCTCTTTCCCTATCCCTAACAACTTGATAATCAACTAGGGGCTATTCAGTCTCTAAATCAGCCTCAGGAACCTCAACAAGTTCATTTTTAGCTTCAGGTTCCTCATTATTTTGTGCGATAGATTGATGAGAATCATCACCAAATTGCTCCACCTCAATCCCAACCCTTTTTTTCACATTTTTAGATTGGTCAAGGGTTTCTAAAAGGTTCGCAGGTTGTTTTTCAGACTTAAAACAGGGCAGGTCATCTTCATTAAATACCACATTTCTACTTATAATGATCTTATAGCCTTTAAACTCTCTAACCCATAATTTATAGCCTTTAACCCTTTTCTCATAGCCAAAAAAAAAAAAAAACACAATTAAGGGCTCTAGGTTCCACTTTACCTTCAGTTTGATGTGCAAATGCTGCACACCCAAAACCCTCAAGTTACTGAAGTCTACATGTTTTCCTCTCCATTTTTCTTCAGGAGTCTTAAAAACTATAACACTAGAAGGGCATATATTGATCATATAATTAGCAGTCTTAACTGCTTCACCCCAAAAAAATTTAGGCAGGCCAGAATACAACAACATGCATATAACTTTATCAAGAATAATTCTATTCATTCTTTCAGTCAAGCCATTTTGTTGTGGTGTGTGTGAGACTGTTCTATATCTTAACATACTAGACAATTTGCACAATTCATCAAACTCATAATTGCAGAATTCCAAACCATTATCAGTTCTTAAAACTTTAATTTTCTTACCAGTTTGGTTCTCAATTAAAAGTTTCCATTCCTTAAAAAATTAAAAATGTCAGATTTTGATTTTAGCAAAAAAAATCCAATTTTTCCTTGAAAAATCATCAATGACAAGCAAATAATAATTAAAACAAGAATGTGTACACACATATGCTGGTCTCCAAAGATCAGCATGCAAATATTCAAGTATGGAGACAGATTTATGCATTCCAGGTAGAAAATGTAATCTATTATGCTTTCCTAAAATGCAATAGTCACAAAAACTCAATTTTTTTAATGTTATCTTTACCAAAAGCGCCCAATTTTTTTTTTTTTTTTTTTTTTTATAAATTTGAAGACCTTTATCACTAATATGGCCCAATCGTTTGTGCCATATTTGTGATTTATCATTTGGGACTGAGATTACTGTTGAAGTGGACTCCAAAAAATTTTTGGTTTGTAAAATGTAAATGCCATGTCTCTTGGGAGTTTCTACAATCAGCTGAGAGCTCCTCAAAATTTTAATGTATCCCTTATTGATCACAATGTCAAAGTTAAGATCATTCAAAACCCTTTAAGGAAATCAGATCTCTTTGTAAATCAAGAACATATCTTGTCTTTTCAAGAATAAACTTTTTATTCTCTATTAAGTTCAAAGTGATAGTTCCTACACATTTTACCTGACATGTCATGTGATTACCCATTAAAACTTTATCACCAGTTACATTTTCAAAATCAGTGAACCATTCATTATTAGGACACATACGAGGTGCAACCAGAGTCAAGAATCCACTCTTGACAAGGTGGACAGCTAACAACCACATAAACTTCATCAATATTAGAGTCATTATAAGTCAAAGCAGTCTCACTATCATTTTTAGACTTACTTTTAGAGTTATAAAGCTTTTTAGGACACTCTTTAATAAAATGACCTTCTAGACAATAGAAACACTTTTTCCCTTTTGTCTTTATTTTATTTTTGTCCTTAAAGTTGCCCCTTTTTATGTCCAGGTTTCTTATTAAAATCACCATTCTTGGGATTAAACTTGGACTTCATCATCAGATTAATGCCACTAAGAGACTAATTCTTATCAGCTTTTAACTCTAACTCTTTATACCTTAAAGCATTAATGATCACTTCAGTGGTTGGAGTGTCCATCCCATATTCAATTGCACTTTTAACATCTTTATATTTATCACCAATTGAATTCAATAAAACCACAGCCAACTGCTCATTTGAGAGTTTGTCGTTACAGTTGACAATGTCACGGGATAGTCTGTTAAACCTATCAATGTTAGTTTCAAGGGCAAGTGAAAGATCCAGTTTAAAATCAAAGAATTGTTTTAAAAGATACATTTTATTAGGCATGATTTTATTCAAATAAGTGGTTTCCAAATTTTTCCAAAGTTCAGGAGTAGTCTTAGTCTCACCAATTTCTCTAATCATATTGTCAGACAAATGCAATAAAATAGTACTCCATGCAATTTCATCTTGTTCAGTCACTTTACTAAATTCAAGATCAGTATACCATGACTTATCAATAGTCTTAGCACATATTTGTTGAAATAAAAGAACTTTCATTTTCTGGCGCCAAAGACTAAAGTATCATTTGCCATTAAGAACTTCCATTTCACACTTTGAAGAAGTCATTTTGAAAAGTAGGAATGAAATGGATGTATGCAGATCAATCAAACACCAAACAGTAACTTGCAATGCAGAACCACTCAAGGGACACAACAGAGTATACAAATTGCAAGTACAGAAAGCAGACACTTCAGAATTATATCACAATGTACACAATTTATCCAAAGCAATACAATCATAGTATTGAATCAAAGGCAAATTATATACAGTAATCAATCAAGTTTATATAATACTACAGAAATAATTTCAGAAAAGAAGATTATCAAGAATTTTGATTGTAATATAAGTAACCCTCAGATTCCAAATAACTCTTAGGGTTTCTGGACAAATGAATTACAAGGAGCCAAGAATTAGGTTTTGAAAACAATACAAGGCAGAAATCTAAACGAGTATAAAACTTGATTTTTACTTGAAAACTTAAAACTGAAAGGATCTCACAAATCCCCTTATTTGGGTTTCAAGAAAACACGAAGAGCAGCTCATGTAAGAATCACAGTGTCAAGATTGAGTGCACACAGTATCAAGAACTCCCTCCAGAGCATGCTCTGATACTACTATTGGGAGGAGATCACAATTAGCTCACAGGATTCAACAATATATATGTGCAAAAGAAACAAAAATCGAGTTGAAAAGAACACAAAATAAACTGCAATAAACGTATCTTTATTCAGTAAAGCCCTCAAGCCACATCTCAAATGTTTAGTGCTTCAATCTCAAAGAATAAACCACCGTTCAAATTGCAATCAAACCCCAAAGTAGGATTACAAAAAGATGACACTCAAACAACCCTTTATATCACACAAACGAGATTTCTCTTTTACAATACAGCACGGTTCACACAAAAACTAACACTCAACTCAATGAAATCACACAAGATTACAGTAATGAGTGAAGAAAATTAGAAATTGAAAGAGTATTTTGATTTCTAATGAAGGAGAGAACTCTCTAGAAACGGCGCAGAGAACACGAGAGAACGAAAAAGTTTCGAAGCCAAAAAGTGAAGCACTCAAACCCTAGAAGCCCTTTTAAAAGAGCCACCTAATAGTTACCATCCAACGGTATTGAAGACGACACGTGACGACATCTGAGGCATCCAAAATTAGGTAAGTAAAACATGGTTTCTTGCACCAAGTAAAAACATAACAGATTTTAGTAGCTGGGCCTTCAATTTCAGCTGGACCAACACTTTCAGCCCATGGGTATTGCACCATTGTGCCAAACAAATCCTTTCAAAATCAAAATACAAAGATAAATACCAGTTGAACCCTCATTGCATGTTTGAGAGCATTTATACGAGGCTCGACTGGCTTGAGCATTTATATGTGCAATTATGGTGTTGAAAGTACATGACCAACTATAAAATCATCCAAAACATTGATCAGAAACTTTATCTTTTGCACCTACTCAATTTTCAGAAATTATTTATACAGTTTCTGCAGTGTGCACCAGCAAATCTCTTTGTTTAACATGCATGGGAAAAGAATCCATTTCTCCTGTGAAGCTGAAGCAGCACGAGTTCATCAACAACCTGATTCAACAATAACTCAAAAATTTGTTGCCCATAATGGAAACATATCTCTTCAAAATCTTCAAACTTTAATACTTGATTGGGTACCCAACAAGACTTCTTTAGATCATCTGCTGTCAAATTACAGATTTTTTCGAGCAATTTTATGCTGTAAGAACTCTCTTCCTTCATCGTTTTGTTGTCATCATGTTCGCCAGTGGTTGTCTTGAGTTCTGCACAGTTACAATGCGATATGGGTTTGTTTGAACTTTGACGTACTGGCGAAACTTCTGCAAGGACCATGAATATTCATCATTTAACCTAGCATACTAAACAAACCAATGAAGAATAAGCATTGCTAGGAATTATCATATGTTAATCTATTTCGCAGAACATACCCGATGGAGTGGCTTCTGGGTGGATCTGATAATCTTGAATGTCATAAAAGACTGAGAAAGAACGGGAATTTCTTGGGACGTTGCATTCACTGTACTCATTCTTTTTCTTCTTGGTATACTGTGATTCAGCTGGCCTTCTTTCCTTGAGGTCCACATTCATTTTTCTACTAACATTCTTCTTGATATGCACTCTCTTGGGCTTATCCTCCAATTTCTTACAAGATTTCTTCGTAAGATATGGGTTTTCTATTATGTTTTGATTGATGATGACCTTCTTCTGTTTCACTTGTTGATAAATATTATTCATCACTTCAGGCTTTTTCATTTCCAATCTTTCTTGATATTTGGGTTCATCTTTACAATTTTCTACTTGCTCAAAGTGCAGAATCACGTTAAAATCATGTTTTCCTTTAAGATCAAGAGAAGGGACTTCACTGAACGACGCTGCTGTTCTTACTCTTCTGTGCTTGGCCGGGGATAGTTTACAAGAAACATCAAACTGTGCAAGAAAATCAATGGAATTCACTGACCTGCTTCGAAAATAAGAAGCCAAACTTTTATCTTTTGGCTTGATATCTCCTGGCAGTGAATCTAAACCCATTAATCTGGCCACCACTCCTGGAGCTTCTGCAGCTTTCACTTTGGCTTCAACAGATTTTAAAGCATTTTCAGGCGGATGATCAACTCCTTTGCAGTTCTTGGACTCAACAAATTGTTCAGACGGGTGTGTTGGGAGGCTGCCACCGCACAACAACCGCCGTATGACGCCGGAGAAACACTTCGCAGAATTTGCATCAACTGAATTCGCCATTTTTGTTCAGTTCAAACCACACACACAAAAGGGTGAGAGGAAGAGAAGGAGAAGGGGGTTTCGAAATTTAAATGCAATTGATTGAGGGAGGGAATGAAGTTGATGAATAATGAATTATTGAAGGAAGATGTCAATTGTGTGTAGTCTTTGGATTCACACTGTAGGACAGAAAATTTATTTTTAGCAATGAAATTTGGTCGTACGTAGCTGTCAAACTGGACTGGGAGGCGCGTGTACGGAAGAGAAAAATGCGACTAGTCGTCGATTCAAGCTAACTCAGCCCGTGTTTCAACTCCATTCAAATTTTAATCTATTTTTTAATTACATATTTTTATTAAAATATTATTATACATAAATTAAAAAAAAAAATTCTTATTTTTTAGTCCTACATTCTTAAACAAAAAATAAAGATCACTATCCTATAATTTATTTTTTTCAAATCTTCATTAAAATGAAGCCCAACCAAGGGTTTAATTATAAGTTCATCAATTACACGTTCATACTATTTTATATCAAGTGTGCATTGCGTATTACACTAAGGGTCCGTTTGATTGCACCATGGAAAATAGGGTGGAAAGAAAACGAATTTTAGGGAAAATATTTGCCTAGAACTTGTTTTACGGGGAATTGTAATTAAATGTGTTTGATTGGTATAATTTTTCATGGAAAATGTTGAAAGTTTGAAATCCGTTTGACTTCCTTTTTTATGGAAATTGTCCATTAAAGTGATAATATTTTCTACTATTGGATTAAGAATTTGTTCCAATTACCAAAAAGTAAAAAAAAAAAATATTTAAAAAAATTAGAAAAAATTACCATATTCGTTTGACTTTGTTTTGCATAGAAATTGTCAACAAAAATGAAAATCTTTTTTACAATGGTTGATAGAATTGGTTGTCATTGCTAAAAAAAAAAAAAAAAAAGTTGGAAAATGTTTTCCCACCTAAAAGGTTGAAAAACATTTTCCACCATTCGTGCATTAAAGGGTTGTACCTAAAAAAATGGAGGAAAACATTTTCCGTGGAAAATTTAGCATATCAAACAGTCAAAAAGTGGAAGTAGGAAAATATTTTCCTACTTCCAGGGAAAATATCGCCAATCAAACGGAGCCTAACTAATTTGTAAAAATAATTTAGGGTCCATTTGATTGCAAGAATGAAATTGAGTGAAAAGAAAATAAATTTTAGGAAATTGAATTGTCTAGAATTTGTTTTATTGAGAATTGTCAATTAATTGTTTTTTATTGGTATAATTTTTCGCCTGAAAAATATTGAAATTTTGAATTTTTTGGTGTTCGTTTGTGTTTGTTTTTCATAAAAATTGTTCATTAAAGAGATATAATTTGTTTCAATTGCCAAATTTTTTTTTAAAAAAAGGTTGCCTAAAAAATATTTTCCTTAAAAATCAAGAAAATGTGAAAAATTTAATCAATCAAACATACAACAATATGAAATTAAAATTTAATTTCTATTTTACATCAAACGTCTCATTAAAGTTGGATACCGGTTGGATTACAATGTAGGGAACTTGGGATTCAAGTTTGTTTTTCGATGTACGAATTTGGGATTCGAAATGAATGGAGTGGAGCCGGAGTTGTTGACTTTCTTTGTGCATGTTCATTTTCATGTCCACACTTGGGATCTAAGAAATTGGGTTCTTAATTAATTGCTCTGACCTCTACAGGACAGGACCATTGGGCCAATCAACATCTGAATTTTTTACTACTAATATTCTTCAACCCTCCTTTTGACTTTTTGTTTCACAATTCTTTTGTTAATCTAGTGACGGACGGATGATACTTGAATTTTTTTTTTCTTCCATTTATGTACAAATTACATTTTTTAAATAATACTTCTCCACGAGTTTTTTTGTGAAATATTTCGTCTACCATCACCCCCACCGAATGGAGTCGGGAATATCTGCCTCGAATGGTAATGACACGTAATTGTAAATGTTGACCTTCAAATTCGATTATACCCATATATCAACATATCCCAACTTTTCTCTCGTGTCCATTTATATGTTACTTTCACATTTAGACAATTAAGTTACATTGCATAGACTGTAGCTCCGATGAGATACAATGATCGTGTGCACTCCAATGTTCAAGTCAGATTATATAAAATATTAGGTGTGAGAGAGTTACCATGAACAAAAAATATGGGCGTCGAATTTTAGATTATACTTTTAAGTCATACACTTCGGTTATACTTAGCTTTTAATGAGATATGACCGAGTATTTATTTGCTTGACACTTGAAAGTCGTCGTTGTAGAACTATCACATCAATCACTTTGGGCAGTACTTTGTTTGTGCAACTTGGCCGACGTAAGGTTTCTAACAGAGGACAATATTACATGTACATCAAGATTTAAATAATACATTACATAATGCAACACGACACTATATTATTTGCCAATTTAAAATATTGTTAGCTTTTTTCATTCAATCTTTTTCCTTCACATTATTTCGGCCACTTCTTTCAACTGTTTTTCTGTGCAAACACTAAAATCCTCTAGAAAAAGTATCGCTTCGGATAATAATAATGATTTAAGCAAGACATCTAAAGATATGACTTAATAGTCGCAAAAGAAGCATATGGAAGAGACAATGCAGCTCTATGTGTGTGTGTATGTGTGTTTTTTTTTTTTTTTTTCAAAAATTGCATTTTGTAATAGTGTTATGATGGAGAATGTGTGGTTAAAAATGAGGAAATTTTTTGGATTTAAGTATAATATTATTATTGAAAAATGTGTGAATGAAATGATGTTAAATCACTATTAAAAAATACATTTTGATGGAAAAATAAGGCTCAAACAAGGACATAATGATTAATGACCTCAAATTGTGAATTGGTAGTCAAGAAAGCAACTTTATAAAACAAGTTCACTATTTGAAAATTGAAAAGGCCAAGCCTCCGTTTAATTCTCATTATTGTAGAATGAGAATGAAAAATATAGTCGTTATTTACCTCACACAAGGAATAGAAATTCAAAAATTGATGGGTTAATGTGATAGATAACATTCATATTTTTCATTTTTATGGATAAAAAATGAGAAACAAACGAAGGCCAATTCAAGAGAAAAATAAAACTTCTATTTTAAGACTTTTTACATTCTATTTTATATTTTGCATGTAATTTCTTAATCTAAATAAATGTTATGAATTAATGTACTTAATTAAAACTTAAGGGACCCTTCAACCATTATTATATAATATTTAATTTTAGAATAGTCCTTAAACAAATAGACTATAGCATATATATCTTGACTTCAGAGAGTTACATTCATTATTATTTAAAAACATTAAGATTTTCTATTTGTGTTAAATTCAATTCAAGAGGAATTTTTTTTTATTATTTTAAGACTTTTCACATTATATTTTCTATTTTGAATGTAATTCTTTAATCTAAAATTAAGTGCTATGAATTAATGTACATCATTAGAAATTAATGGACCCTTCAACCATTAATATAAAATAATTAATGTACCTCATTATTATTATTATTATTATTATTATTATTATTATTATTATTATTATTATTATTATTATTATTATTATTTGGTTCTCATAGATTTGATAGTTAAAATCATATGAAAATGAAGATAACGATCTCACAATAATAAAGAGAGGATTCCAATTCGATTTCTCGATACAGAAATGACATTATGGTAGAATAAGAGATTTGTGTAAAAATTGGGTCGATTTGATTAATTGGACATATGTTGAAAATTAGAAATAAGAAAATCATATTTTAGGTTTGAACTAAATTAATTAGTTAGGAAAATTTATTTAGAAAAAAATAAAATAATTTGATTTATTTAAGATAAAAAATTAGAGATATTCGGTTCTTGGTCTAAAATCGAGAACCGAACCGAACCCATTGGTTCTCAGTTCAAATACTCGTTCATGTATTTAATTTAAAAAGTGTCGCTTGATTCGTTTCAATTCAGTTCAGTTCAGTTCGGGTCCGATTCGATTCGATATTTTTGTCCAGCCCTAGTTTCTCTAATAGAGAACCTTAAATTTATTGGGATATTGACTAGACTCAAGAGGTAGTTGTTGGGGGTAGAATCCTTCACAAAATTATACAACATTCGTTTCATAAAGATAAATTGTTTCTATTTTCATTCAAATTAAAAAATATAAAGTAAAGTTAGAAATATATTTATTTCTTACATTTTTCCTAATATACCCCGACATTAAATAATTGATTAAATATGATTAATTTATATTTGTTGATAACAATGTACATTAACATGGACATATTATAAAAAAAAAAATCTGTATTTTTAATAAGGAAAGTGACCTATAATTTGAGGTAGATAAAAAAATTAAAATCAAGCCTATCCTTGTGGGATGAAGACAATAACTCTTTTTTTTTTTTTTTACCTTGAAGAAAACAATTCATTAATCATCAAAATAGAAAGTACCAAATACAAGGAAGAGTTTCCTCCGACACTATTCTCTCCTTAAAGAGTTAAAGTGCTTCCTTTGCTAATGTATGAACGACCACATTAACCTTTCTAGGGACATGTCTAACAGACCAAAAATGGAAAAATGAAAGCATGCTCTTCGTGTCTTGAATGAGTAGGCCGGGGTAGTTCCAAAATTCTAACTCACCATTTAGTCCATTCACTACATTCATCGCGTTTCCCTCTAAAATGACCGGCCTTAGTTCGAGTAGTTGACTACAAGTGCAACAGCTTCTACAGCTCCGATGGACTCAGCCAAAAAAGCGTTCAGGATAATTTTCCTTTGGCCATCTGAGATGCCTTAACATTTCCAGTACAATCTCTCACAACAACATCGATTCCAACTCGGCAATTGGCCGAGTCTACCGTCGCGTCCCAGTTAGACTTATATTTATTCGGAGGGGGCAAAACCCAAAATTGGGGTTATTGCTTTCCTCTATTCTTGGGCAGTGTCTGCAGAGAGTTCACACTTCTGTAGTCTAGTGCATTTTGTCGAGCCATGTTTGAGACTATTGTCGGGTTATCAAATTTATTCTCAAACACAAAGAAGTTTTGCCTCTTCCAAATTAAATAGACTGTAGCAGTGAATAATTCTATTTCTTCCGCAGATAGTTTGTTGAGCAAATGATTTATTAGTTCTTTGAAGTTCAAAGGCATGAATGATATCTTCTGTATTTTTCGAGTACTCGAATCCCACACATCCTGAGCAAAAATACAAAGCCACAGAGCATGAACTACAAACTCATCTTCCCTCTTGAAGATCGGGCATAAAGGGGACTCCCTTATTTTCCTTCTGTTCAAATTCAGGTTTGTAGGTAAGGATTCATAGATCGCACACCACAATAACATTTCCTAGCATTTGGAGCCTTTAGACTCCAAATTTTCCTCTAGACTTCATTCTGATTATTACTTCTAGAGCATTGGCCCAATGATTCATGTTTCAACTAACCGATGAAATGGTAGACACTTTTGACTGTGAATTTTCCATCCTTCGTGCCCCGCCATATGAGTTTGTCCGAACTTTCACAAAGATTGATAGGAATCTTGCTAATAAGGATAGCGTCCGACTCATGAAAGATATCAGAGATTAATTGCATATTCTAAGTCTTCATTTTTGCATCTATGGGCTCGATCACTCTACCATTCATAAACCGATCTTGTAATGGAGATTGAGTTTGTGAAGGGAAAAATATGGCACAATGATGCATATATGACCCATTGGGCCTAAATTGTTAGTGGCCCAGTTGCTGAATATCCTAGTCCATTTAGCAGTTACAAAAACGTGTTTTTGAGATGCTTGAAACCGTGTTATAACCTACCTGATTTTGAACGCTCGAGATGTCACCAAGTGCAATCACCACAACCGTTGGATGAAGGGCACTTCAGGCGACTCCTTAAAGGGCTTCTAGGGTTTGAGATATTTCACTTGGCTTCTATCGTTCTTCTCTCTCTCGTGCTGCGCCGTTTTTTCCAAAAAGGCTTCCTTCTTCATTCTTTCAACAGAAATCAAAAGACTCTTTTGATATCTGTTGTTCTTCACTCATAGTTGTAATCTTGTGTGATTTCATTTACTTTGGGTGTTGGTTCTTGTGTGAACCGTGAGTATTGTGGAAGAGAGATCTCATTCGTGATTCGTTGGGGTTGAGTCTGAGTGTCATCCCTGTAATCTCTACCTTGGGGCTTGATTTGTGTTCTGTGGTGGTTACTCTTGAAGATTGAGAAGCTAAACCTGGAGGATTGAAACCTGTGGGGTTTTCAGCCACACTATAAGCTACGGTTCCTTCCTGTGTTACAAATTTACTGTATTAAATTTGTACAACCTATTAGTGCTTATGATTTCAGACTTTTTGATTGTGTTCGAATATTGTAGTTTCCTGAATCTTGCAATATATACTTTACAGTTTACTTTTATGTTCAGTTCTTAAATTTGCACATGTAAGTTTGTTGATTGTTTGAGCTAATCAGTGAATCTCCTCCCAACAGTTTGATATGTGGAAGCTTGGGGGATCCATTTGTCCTTACCAATAACCACTGATTCTCCATTGCCTATGAGCCAACAAAGTCCTTCCCTAAGTACTTCTTTACCATATGAGAAACTCTTCCAAAGAAAATAAGCATTACTACCAGTTTTGCTGTTCAGAAAATCTATTCTACTGTAGTATTTCGCTTTAAGAACCAATGCAACTAAGGAACTTGGATTTTGAGTGAGATGCCATCCCTGCTTCACTAGTAATGCCACGTAATATTCAAGTACCGGTCTGAATGCTGTCATTTTCTTCCTTCCAACAAAGGCTGGTAAACCCAAGTATTTTACAAAAGAATTCGCTTCTCTTAATGTAACTGCTTGTAGGACTGCTGTGTTGATCTCCGGCTTGGTGTTATCACTAAAGTAAATGGAAGTCTTATCCATGTTGAGTCGTTGCCCCGATGCGTGTTCATATAATTTCAATATATAGGAGAGATGCCACCATTCCAAGACGTTTGCCTTGTAAAAAATGAGGCTATCATCTGCAAAGAATAGATGGTTCACTAGAAGGCTGCCTCTAGCAAATGGGAAGCCAGATATGAGTCCTTTCACCTCCGATTTATCCAGTAAGTTGCCAAGCACTTCTGAGCATAGAATGAATAGTTAAGGGGATAGATGACCCCCTTGCCTTAAACCTTTCGTTGGTTGGAACTGACTTTGTGGCTCTCCATTGATAAGCAAAAAGTATTTCACCCTTTGGACACACTGCATGATTAGCTCTATCCATCTCTCACCAAAGCCTAGCTTCCTTAGAACAGCTTCTAGGATATACCACTTGATATGGTCATATACTTTGCTCATGTCCAGCTTTAAGGTCATGTAACCCTCTTTCTTCCCTTTAACTCGATGCTTCATGGAGTGCATTGTTTCATAAGCCACAATGATGTTGTCTGATATCAAGCACCCTGGGACGAAAGCACTTTGAGCTGATGAGATAATATCAGACAAAAAATATTTGAGTCTGTTAGCCAAAACTTTCGACTCCACTTTATAAAGAACATTACATAGACTAATAGGTTTATAATTTGAAATAGATATAGGAAATTTTTTCTTAGGAATCAAAACAATAAGAGTATCATTAATTTCACTGAACTCTTATTTTGAAGCTAGAAGATCTTTAACTGCAGCGCATAGGCATTCTCCAATAGAACCCCAGTTGTCTTGATAGAACCCTGCTGAGAAGCTATTAGGTCCAGAGGAGCTCAATGGATCCATTTCAAAAATTGCTCCCCTCATTTCCTCATCAGTGTAGGCTTTTTGTAGCTGGTCCATCATTTTCGGGGTAACTTTAACTTCTAGCTCTTGTACCGCTTCTTCAATACCAAAAGGGTTAGAAGTCGAGAACATTTGTTGGTAGAAAACTTGAAACGTGTTACATATCTCCTTCTGTTTGGTGGAAACTTCACCCCTTTCATTCAAAATACTCCTGATGGTATTTTGTTTCCTTATTTGAGATGCACATTTATGAAAATAAGATGTGTTCTTATCCCCACATTTGAGCCACATTTGTTTCGAGCGTTGTTTCCATTTCATTTCCTCGTCTTCTAGCAGTTCATTAACCTGTTTTTGAGTGTCTTTAATTCTTTCGTTTAATTCTCCTTGGTTATTATTCTGCAATAATCGGAGCTTCTGTAGATATGGTCTTAGCTTCTTTCTTGTAGTTCCTACATTACCCTTAGCCCAGCTCTGGAGTTTCTCCCTGCATCTCACTAATTTTGATTTGAAACAGCCTAACGGGTCACTCTGCTCCCTAGGGAAGAGCCATACACTTTCAATTATGTCTTTACAATCCTGTTTCCTGGACCAAGCAGCTTCATACCAGAACAACTTGGGTGGATAGGAGTCCAGTTTGGCTTGAATGTTGCTGCAGTTTATTAGGAGAGGGTTGTGGTCCGAGTTGATCACCGGTAGCACCTATACTTCATAATTTCTAAAGAGGGTTGGGAAAAATTGGTTAGCAAAAGCTCTGTCCAGCATCTCTTTGGTGAAATGTTTCCCCTGCCTCTTGTTGCTACATATGGATTTTGGTCCGACAAAGCCCTTATCACTGAGGTCACACTTTTCTATCACCTTGCAGAAACTCTCCATTTGAGAAAATGGTCTCGAGTTGACTCCAAACTTCTCATCAAGATTGAGGATTTCATTAAAATCTCCCGTAATTAGCCATGGTGTTAGGCTTTCCGGGTTCATCCTACGCATTATTTGCTAACTCTCCTTCATTCTATCTGTAATTGGGTTGCTGTAGAAACCAGATAAAATCTATTCAATATTCATTGAAATATGTCTTCTAGAATAATTCATTAGAGAAGCGTTGACCTCCTCCATCCATAAAATTGCCAATCTACTACTTCGACCGACACTTCCCACCGCAAAACAATGATCGAATCTGAGCTTCAATTTCAACTTCTCCATGATTATTTCTTTGAAGTTTGGTTTCAGAGAGGAAGACCAAACCTGGGCGCTTCTCCTTCACAAGTTGATAAGTTCCCGAACTGTCCGACGGTTCCCAAGCCCTCGGCAGTTCCAGCAAAGCATTTTGGTTGTCATATCAAGGTCAAGATTTTCATCAATTAAAGTCTTAGACCTTTTTTTCGGAGCTGGTTCGGACCCCCCAATCTTCTATCGTTTCAGCGATAGTTCCTCCTCCATTTTCTCGTCAACGGCAGCTGCTTGGGTAGATAAAGAAGGTAGACCAACATGGCTCCTCTTTTTCCATGTTTTTCCTTGGGCCATGGGCTTTTTAGTCTTAGTTTGTGGGCTTGATTGAGTCTTAAGTTGGGCCTTTTCTTGAGTGGAATTCAGTGAGAGGAAATTACACTAAACCAGGTGTTTAGTTTTATGTTTTTAAAAATTAGGTTTATAATTTTTTTAATCAAAAATCATGTTTTAATTTTACAATTAATATTAATAATAATATTTTAAAATTAAATTAAATATATACCCACCCTATCCCAAATTTCATTTCCCAAACCCTACTCTTCCCTCCTCCCCGACACTTTCTCTCTATCTCTCTTCTCTTCCCTCCCCTCCCCCGCCGTCTCCCCTGCCCCATCCCCCTCCCTGAATCGCAGCAGCGTCACAGCGACGCTGCTGCCGTTCAACAGCTGTGACGCTGCTGATCGGCAGCAGCGTCGCTGTGACGCTGCTACGACCCATTGTGCAGCGTCACAACGACGCTGCGACCCACAGCAGCGTCGACGCTGCTGTAGGTGTGCTGTGGGTGTGTTCTACTGTGAGGGTGTGCTGCTGTGGGTATGATCTGCTGTGGGGGTGTGCTGCTGTGGGTGTGTTCTGCTGTGGGGGTGTGCGTGTGCGGTATGGGTCTTCGATGTGGGTGGAGGTTTTGTGTGTGGGGGCGGCGACGCTGCTGTGCTGCTGGTTGTAGCAGCTGCTGCCATCGTGTTGGGCGTTTTGGGTGGGTGCAGCGTCGTCTCTTACAATTTCTTTTTTTTTTTTTTGGTAGAACGGCAGTGCAGTGAGTGTGCAAGGAGGTCCTGTAAGTGTGCGCTGTGTGTGGGGGGTTGTGGCGCGCGGGTCTGTGTGTGCATAATGGCAGGTTAGCTTGTCTTCGTGTGGTTATAAGCTTGTATGGATCTGTGGTGGCGGTCCGTTTGGTGGCGGTTGTCGTTTTTGTTATTGTTGTGTCGGTACTTGTAGTGGTGTAATGGCAGGGTTGACGGAGTGTCTGTGACCAACTAATTAGTTGATCTATGACCTGTTATTGGTGGTGGTTTGGGATCGGGGGACGACTGATTGGGTATGTGACCAACTAGTTGGTCGATTTGTGATCTGTGGCGATTTTTTTGGTGTCTGTGACCTAGATATTGAACTGTGACGAATTTTTTGGGTGTCTGTGACCTAGCTATTGAACGTTATTTTTGTGTCTGTGACCTAGCTATTGAACGGTGACGATTTTTTTGGTGTATGTGACTTAGCTATTGAACTGTGACCCACAAATTTGAAAATATGTGACCTGTGACCTATAATTTTTTTTATCTGTGACCAACAAATTTTCTTAACATGTGATCAATTAAAAATCTGTGACCTATAAATTTTTTCATTTGTGACCTCAAAATAATCTGTGACCTTGGAATCGGAGCAATCATCGGAATTATGCTACGGCTAACGGTCACCGGAAAATAGTCGTCGGAATTAGGGGGTGGCCGGAGAACAGTCGCCGGAGTCGTCGCCGGCATCGGAGTAGTCGTCGGAGGCCGGAGTAGTGGAGGTGGGGTGGGGTGGGTTGGAATGGGTCAACTATATTATATTATAATTAAATATTTAATTTAATAGATTAATTGTAAAATATAAATAATTAAATCATGGAAAAACCTGAGTTTTGCAAATTTAAACATTGGGACCTGATTTTTGATTTTGTGAAAGTAAATCCCTGAACCATGCATTTTTCCCATTCAGTGAAGGGGTTACCACATGTTCACGTGGGCTTATTTTTTGCACAAAATCACTTCTTACCTTAATAACATTATTAGAGATCAGATCTGCCTATAATTCGCTGGGATCATCTCACGATTTTTAGGCAATCCATCCTCCTGAATTCCAGCAATGTCTGTTGTGGAAAGAGGCACCAAATCTGTAGCTGAATCCAGATTTTCCATATTTAGATTATTGTTTCCATACATCTCTACTCTTCCCTGAGTGTCGCCAGAGAATTCCTGGCAGTTTATTTCCTGTTGATCTTCTTGAATGTTGGCACTCCCGCCTGCGAGGTTAGCATTTTTGGTTTCTTCACGTTTGCTTGTAACCACACACCATATTGTTGTTCCAAACCATCCCCAATGGCAGAACCATTTTCTTTCTTTTCACACCGTCCGTATTGACGTTTGAAGAAGCCACAGTGATAGCAAAAAATTGGGAGTCTTTCGTACTTGAATGGGATCCAGTACTTTACCCCCCCAATGTTGAGAAATCTTCCCCGTGAGATAGGCTTAGAAATATCCATCAACACTTTGATCCGTAAGAATTCTCCCAAGCAAACTCCACTGTTGTATGTGTCAACACATAGAACCTTTCCCAGACGCGATCCAATGTCATGACCCGTTTTTCGATTCATCCCAGCAAATGGTAGATCATGGCATTGAATCTAAAATATTTCTTCGTTAAACAAAATCTCTTTTAAAGAGGCGGCTCTTTCACAATCTTGTAAACAGAGCAATTGCTTATCAAAAGACTATAGCCTGCCACTCATGATTCTCTTTTTGTCGTTTAACCTTTTCAGTTCAATTAGGATTTTGTTTCGACCTTGATCCTTAATGACTGCTTTCCCATCCACTTGCCACACCTTTAGCATCGTGTCCTTTAATTCTCCTTTATTCACCTCACGATCCGATATCACACTGAAGGCTATGCAATTCCTACTTTTCTCAAATGATAAAAGAATTTCTTCCTCACCTACCTCCACCTCTTGTTTCTCATCTTCAGTTAACTTCAGTCTGCCATACAAGTCAGACAATTCCTTCTCTATGCCACGTACCTCTACGGACTAAAGATCCAAGAGGAAGAAAGTAGGTCTTCGGGGGAAAACCTAGAGAGAAACCTTACATTTGTTCACAAAGAAAGGACTTAAGGTGTGACAGACGAAGACAATAACTTGTTAATATAAATCGATAAGATTGATGAATAAGAAGATAAAGTGTATCTAAATGTATGTGTAATTCAAATAGGTGCTCTTCGTCGTTCATTCTCCTAACATTAAGCATGAGGCAATATGAACCCATTTTCGAAGAAGACTATGCTTTTTACCTTGGGTAGCGGTGGTGGTGTTTGTTTCCACTTAGTTTGGTTTGGGTTGTTGGAAGAAGATATATATATTCCCCCCCTTTTTTTACTTATTTATTTTAATTTTTTATATGAAATAATATAAAGTTATCATTTTATCCTTTAAAATTGATCAAAATTTGGTTAAATTTACAGAACAACAAAATGAAAGATTTAGATAGTCTACTGAACCAAAAAAAAAAAAAAAAGTTTTGAGATCAAAAGTGCAATTATCTCAATAAAGAATTTGACCAAGAACTCAAATGATTACTTGGGTAATGTCTTGTTGCTCTTTGACCCCTCACAAGTGAATATTATAGTGAAGCGAAAAGGCCCATACATGGGTGGTTTTATTTTTAATTGATGGGCTCAAATTATTAAATATCTATACATAATATCATGTGAAAAATGCATGGTTCAAGGATTTACTTTCACAAAATCAAAAATCAGGTCTCAATATTTAAATTTGCAAAACTTAGGTTTTTCCATAATTTAATTATTTATATTTTTCAATTAATGTATTAAATTAAATATTTAATTATAATATAATATACTCCACCCACCCACCCACCCGACCCCACTCCACTCCACCCCACCTTCACCGCTCCGGCCATCGGCAACTACTCCGACGACGACGTCGGCGACTGTTCTCCGGCCACACTTAATTTCGGCGACCGTTGGCCGCCGCATAATTCCGGTGACTGCTCCGATTCCAAGGTCATAGATTATTTTGAGGTCACAAATGAAAAAATTTATAGGTCACAGATTTTTAATTGATTATTTTATTGGTCACAAGTCAAAAAAAATTATATTTCACATGTCACATAATTTCAAATTTGTGGGTTACAGTTCAATAGCTAAGTCACAGGTATAAAAAAAATCGTCACTGTTCAATAACTAGGTCACAGACAACAAAAGAACTCACAATAGTTCAATAGCTAGGTCACAGACACAAAAAAAACACACCACATGTTCAATAGCATGATCACAGACACAAAAAGAAAACCACCACAGTTCAATAGCTTGGTCATAGAAAAAAAAAAAATCACCACAGTCAATATCTAAGTCACAGACACAAAAAAAAAAGCTAGGTAAAAAAAAAACACCACTATTCAATAACTAGGTCACATACCAAAAAAAAAAAAAACAACCACCAACCACAGATCTACCACCACCGCCCAAAACATACCACCGTTCACAGATCCGCCACCCACACACAAATCCGCCTCCAAACACACAGATATCAGCCACCCACAACACATCCATTCTACCACTCAAAAATTAAAAAAAAAATACCGGCAGCTGCGTGACGCTGCAGTGTCGCAAAACACAGGCAGCAGCGTCGACGCTGTACGACACAGTAGCGACACCGCTGCTGTGTCGCATAGTGTTGCCACGCTGCTGCGTCGCGCAACAAATCTGGGGGGAGGAAGAAATGGAGGAGAGGAGGGAGAAGGGGTGGCGGCGGCCAGGCGGTGGTGGCGACGGCGACTGCGGGTGAGAGTGGGAGTGAATATGAAATTGATTAGGGTTTGAATATGATATTATATATATAATAAAGTTGGTGGGGGTAGGTAATGGGGTGGGTATATAGATTAATTTAATTTAAAATATTATTATTAATATTAATTGTGAAATTAAAATATGATTTTTGATTAAATAAAGTAAAAACCTGATTTTTAGAAAATTAAAACTTAATAGCTGGTTTAGTGTAATCTCCTCTAATATCATGGTATGGCTGGAAAAGAAAATCTGAAAAAATATTAGAATATGATTACAAAGTGTCATATATTCATATTAATCATTAAATTTATTTTATATAACTATATACAGGGGCGGAGCCAGCCGTTTGAAGTTGGGGGTCCCAGAATAAAAAATATAGAGATAAAGGGGTGGGGTTCGGGGGCAGCGCCCTCAATTTTTTTTTTTTTTGATACCTTATTAATATAAAAACAAAAAAAAAATATAATAGAAAGTACCAATATTTAATTTAGCAAAATCATACCTTATTACAAGTGTTTCTTTCGAGTTCTTATATTTTGAAAACGGAAACGAAAAATGAAATTGGTAGGGTTTAAAATTTTTATTCAATTTGAGGATAAAATGCTAAAAGAACCAAAAAAATTAAAATTAAAAATTAAAAAAAAATTGTCAAAATTTTTTTATATAGGCAAAATCGGTTTCTAATCTAATTCATATAAGGAAACTAAATTAAAATTGTAAAAGGAAATAAACTAAAATTCTAATAAAAAGAAAGGAAAGAAGAAATCTTATTCTAATCACTAAAGAAAATAATTCCTATCCTAAACAAAAAAAATAAAGCTATTACAACTAGAAATCCTATGTAAAAGATATTTGGTGCGCACTATTGAATAAAATTGTATTTTCCGTTAGATAACTCTGATCTCCCAATAATCCTTTAAATATAGTCAAGTAATCTTCCAATAATCCTCCTTCTATCATTCGATGAGAGTATAAACGTTGCTTGAGATACAACTTGTTTGTTAGACTTTTAGTCATGAACAATTGCTCCATCTTCAACCATAAGGCAGCTGTTGAGCCCTTCTTCAAAAGGTTATGAAGAATGATATTCAATAGATGAAGATGAATGAAAGAAACTGTCTTTTTATCCTTCCGTAATTCTTCCTCCAATGTCAAAGTTACTGGCATTTTGTCCATTCCCAGCAACGCATAATTCAAATCCTACTGTGTGAGTACTGCACGCATCTTAAGGTGCCTAACGAAAATCTAGTGCTTCGATCCAAAAGCAGAATGTCATGCTTCATGGAAGCCATCACGACCAAAAACTTCGAACAAATCAAACCCTGAGCTCTTACGAAACTGATGAACATTGGCTTTAATACCACTTGTTATGAAAACAAATAAGATATCAAAATTGCTCTAATACAACTTGTTATAAAACAACCAAAATATCTATTTTTAGAAGAAATAATAATATATTCGAATCGTTGTTAACAATGTTGGAAATAAAATAATTATATATTGTTTGAATACCACTTAATGAAACCAACAACCAGAATGAATTGTTGAAGTTTTTATGGCAAAATATGAAGTATTAGATCAAGTAAAAATATAAAAGAATACAAGAAATATGACAGACGAATTAAGAGATTTTATTGGCTCAAGAATAATAGAGAGAAAAGAAAATTACAATGGATCCTATAATTTTAGTAATTTATTTGACCACATTATAGAATTATATAGAAGAGCCAAATTAAAATGTTTATGCAGAACATGTAAGGGATGTTCAAACTCTCATATTAGAGTTGTTGATGAAGTAGGATATCAAAAAATCGAGTTCAAAACAAATTTCAATTCCCAATAGGCTTTCAAAATAGAATTTCAACTTGACATATGACTTCAATAGCATTCCAAACTGAATTCTTCTTGACATGCACTTCAATTAGAATTTTTCAATTATTTCAACAAGGAATTCGGGTCACACCCAAATTCTAACCTTTCAAAATAAACTTCAATACCTATCCAAATATTCTTACATTACAAAAGAAACAAACATATGAAATTTGTGTAGATCTATAATGTTTAAATGAATGAATTTAATTAGGACAATATTGGAATTTGACGTGGATAAAAATATTAATTTTTTAAAATTTTAAAATCTTGATATGGACGAATATAGACTAAGAAGATTATATAAAAACTGTGGATGTAATTAGCAGTGCCCGAATAATATTGTACACAAAATTTTATTCATAAATATATTATTTAATACGATTATAAATTTTCATTAATCTTATCCAATTTCATTTTATCCAAGTATGATATATATACTTGGCGTTTTTAACGGAAATGGATAAGTATTGATATGTAAATAAATCGGTAACGAATAAATCAATTCATGCTCGAAAATTTCCCGCAGCTATGCAAATTTGTTGAAACATCAGCCCGTGATTTTCGTCACAATGACATCTTTCCTTGTACTGAACGTGCCTAAATTAAAATTTTTCTTTTTCACAGAGAGTGAGCCTTATATATATATATATATATATATAATATTTTGACTATTTTTACCATATTTTTGTACAATTTATATTATTAAAGGAAAATAAAAATAAGGGGTTTGTGTTGAATCGAACTTTTCGTTTTTAAGTTAGCCATAAACGAAAATAAAACAAGGAGTCTATATCAATCCGATGTTTTAATTATCCATATATTATTAGACGAAAATAAAACAAAGAGTCTGTGTTAATCCGATCTTTCCGTTTTTAAGTTAGCCATAGACGAAAATAAAATAAGGAGTCTATATCAATCCGATGTTTTAGGTTTTTAGTTATCCATATATTATTAGACGAAAATAAAACAAGGAGTATGTGTTAATCCGATCTTTCCGTTTTTAAATTAGCCATAGACGGAAATAGAACAAGGAGTCTACATCAATCATATCTCCTAATAAATCTGATCTTTCAGTTAGACATTAACTGAAAACATTATCCTCGTCTGTTGTATATAATCCCCAACAAGTAGATCATCCGTCACATAACCTCCACCTCCTTTTCTCATCATCTAAAATCATCCGCCGCATAACCTCCACCTCTTTTTGTCATGGCTGGACAAAACCCAGAAAAAAATGCAGTTTACGAAGATTCAAACCAAGCCAAGCCAAAGAGAAACAAGTTTGCTATAGGATGCACCATTTTAGCTTCCATGACATCAATCTTACTCGGATATGGTAATAGCAATAATGTTTGTTGCAAGAATCGTTCTTTACAATTTCTTAGTTTAAAAAGTGAGTGTTTTTTATGCAGATACTGGAGTCATGAGTGGAGCAACAATATACATACAGGAAGATCTCAAAATCTCTGACGTCCAGATAGAGATCCTAGTAGGGACCATAAATCTCTACGCCCTTTTCGGAGCAGCCGTGGCGGGTCGGACCTCCGACTGGATTGGCCGCCGTTATACCATAATCTTCGCAGCGGCAATCTTCTTCGCCGGAGCTATTTTAATGGGTTTCGCCAACGGCTATGCGCTTCTTATGGTCGGCAGGTTTGTGGCCGGGATCGGAGTTGGGTATGCTATGATGATAGCTCCTGTGTACAGCGCCGAGGTATCTCCAACGTCATCTCGTGGATCCCTCACTTCTTTCCCTGAAGTTTTCATCAACGCTGGTACGTATGCATAAATTGAGGCATACACACCACACCTTACATGCATAAATTTATTACTATTCCTCTTGAGAAATTATTAATAATTTTACTTGAACAGAACCTCTAATTTCTTTATCTGCTTCTAGTTTATGAAATCCGAATAACTGTTTTGTTAATATCGCTACTCTTACAGAGGTACAAAAAAGTGTATAAATTAAAATTTGTTATCTTGTGTTGTGTACAAATCATGTGTTTCAGAATATATGAAGGCACTATTTAATCTGTCTTGCAGGTGTATTGCTAGGATATGTATCTAATGTTGTATTTTCCAAGCTTCCAGCAAACTTGGGGTGGCGATTTATGCTTGGTTTTGGTGCAGTTCCACCAATTTTTCTAGCTTTAGGTACCCTAGTCATGCCCGAGTCACCCCGATGGCTAGTAATGCAAGGTCGTATAGGCGATGCTAAAAGAGTCTTAAACAAAACATCAGATTCGTTAGAAGATGCACAAATGAGACTAGCTGATATTAAAGAGGCGGCAGGATTGCCATTAGATTGCAATGACGATGTGGTTTCTGTCCCTGAACGAAGTCGTGGCGAAGATGTGTGGAAGGAATTATTCCTTCATCCTTCGCCTACCGTCCTACACATTTTATTGGTGGGCATTGGCATACATTTCTTTCAACAAGCGAGTGGCATAGATGCCGTTGTGCTATATAGTCCCAGGATTTTTGAAAAAGTCGGTATAAAAAATGTCACGGACAAGCTACTCGTCACTATAGCGGTTGGATTCTCGAAGACAATTTTTACCCTTGTGACAACATTTTTGGTAGACAAGGTTGGACGGCGAGTTTTGCTCCTCACAAGTAGCGGTGGTTTGGTAATCTCTCTCTTGTCCTTATCTATTGGATTGACCGTAATCGATCGCTCTCATGATGAAAAAGTAACATGGGCTATCGCCTTGTGTATCCTAGCGACATTGACGTCCGTAGCATTTTTCTCGATGGGGATGGGCCCCATCGTATGGGTGTACTGCTCCGAGATTTTCCCGTTGAGGCTAAGGGCCCAAGGGTGCGGTTTGGGAGTCGCGATGAATAGATTAATGAGTGGAGTAGTGTTAATGACATTTATATCCCTGTACAAGAGCATTACAATTGGAGGGGCCTTCTTTCTGTACACAATTGTTGCAACTATGGGTTGGGTTTTCTTCTACACATTGCTGCCTGAGACACAAGGGAGAACCCTAGAGGACGTGGAGGAACTTTTTGGTACTTTCTTTAGGTGGAGATCAACCAGTAATGAACTAAAGAAGAAGAAAATAGAGGGCAATTCTAATGGACTTCAGCCTTGAGGGGTCTGCAAGATTATAATATATACAGTAGTATTCATCATTTACGGAAATTTGTTTGCTTTATAAAATAGCTGACGCTTTGGTTATATAAATTGTGTGTGCATGCATTTATTTAGGTAAGTGTATTCAATCTATAATGAATAATTCTATTTTATCAGAACTGTTCATTGCCAGAGGTTATAAAGATTCTCTTATGGATGTGGGCTCCACCTGATTTAAATATTATTAAATAAATATTTGCCTCTTCCCTGAAAAAATACGTATCTGTTCCTGTAGCGTCATTATCACCGTGCATCCATGCATGCATTTATTTCTAGAAAAGAAACATGTGAAGATTGCTATTTATATAGCACCTCAAACCACATATCCATTAATTTCTAGAAAAGAAACATGTGTAAGATCAGATTTCATGAACACCATAATACTAAAAGCGTGTTTTGAGAATGGGTCTCTACAAGTAAAAAGGCCAAACCGGATCACTTCATATTGGACCCAAATCCAACAGCCCAAGGGACAAAATAGTGAGGCAGCCCAAATAATTAACAGAAGAGTATATGCTTGGGTCTTTGTAAGTCCATGAATGACATGTTTACACACACCACAGTGAAGTCTGGTGTTTACGTTCCACTTTAGGGGGTTGGTGCAACCATACTATCGTATTGCTTGTACATAGAATAACTGCATTGTACTTCCATAAAAATTATTTTACGTACAAATGTCGAATATGTTTACATATTTGGGTAGGTAGTAAGTTTTCCGGTTTTTAAATAACATTATTCTTTTTCTATGCATGTTAAGAAGTTTTAAGTGTGTGGTGGGCATAAATTACTTTTCGGGAGATTATTTAAAGTGAATTTTTTTTTTCTAGAGAATGTGTGCTTAAAAAGTAAAAACAAAAATATGAATCCAAGTACAAAATTATTTTATTAGAAAATATATTGTTGAAAATGAGTTTGGGAAATGAATTTCATAAAAATAATACCTTAAAAACCTTAAATAGCTAATTAATTTCAATGGGGGAAAACTGCAATTTTCCAATTGTGCCCTATCGTCTATGATCTCTCCTTTCATTTTATTTCAAAAATAAAAATAAAAATAAAAATAAAAGAAAAGTTTGTACAAGAGGTTCCAAACCTTTCGAAATAGTAGATATGTCCCAAACCTTTAAATTGTAGTAGGTTTGTTCCAGACTTTTCAAAAATGTAGTAGGACTTCTTGACATTTTTCTTTCCAAAAATTCTCAATTGACCAAAATTCAAGTTTTTAATCATAACGCGACCAGTTTTAGAAGTGCAAAATGATCTTTTTAATCATAGTTGTCAGACTCGACACGGACACAGATCTGGACAAACGCAGCGGGTCACTGGGTTAGTGGTTCAACCGGTGATCCGATGATTCAACCGGCAGATCATTGCATAAAAACCTAAAAAAATATATAAAGCATAAATCTTTTTTAGCGGCAAAATTAAAATTTTTAATTTATTTTTCATTAATTATCTAGGTCTATAAAATAAAGTAAAAGGTAAGACCAAAGTTTTTTAAAAGAATATTTTTATAAAACCTATAAATGATTCATTAAATAGATATAAATTATTGTACACAAGTAACACTTAAAATACTTTATATTCAAGTGGTGAGGAACCTACTATTTTACTTAGAGGTCCAAAGTTCAATTTCCTTGGAACCAAAAATTTTGTAATTGAATTTTAATCTGATCGAGTCAAGTACATTTCTATCAAATTAATCTGCCCGACCCGGTTAAAGGTCCGGGCCGCCAATTTTTTGGTCCAACCGGCCGGGCTGGGACGAGTTTTATTACTATGTTTTTAATCTTTAATTAATTAAAATGAGGAAATTTACATTGTAGATCCCAAAGCTTCCAAAAATATGTAGGCGATCCCAAATATTTAATAAATGTGCATTGAAAGGACCTCTAATGGTCCCAAACCTTTAACGAATGTGAGAAATTCATGCAGAAGGCCTGATCGATTCCACAATCCAAGAATATGTTGTTCTTTACCTATGGTAGCGTTGGTGGTGGATTGGAAGATGGTTATTTTCACTTAGTTTGGTTTGCAGCGATAGAAGAAGAAGAAAAATCTTTTTTTGATTTTTACTTAATTATTTTAAATTTTTATATGAGATGATATAAAATTATAATTTTCCCTTTTAAAATTGGTCAAAAGTTGGTTAGACCGTTGACTTTTGGTCAACTAACGGTTAAATGGACGGAACAACAAAACGAAAGATTTGATACTGTAAGTGATACAAATAAAATATTTGAATAAAGTCAACAAAAAAGAAAAGATTTGAGGTCACAAGTGCAATTATCTCAATAAAGAATTTGATCGAGAACTCTAATAATTATTTAGGTATAAAAAAATGCCTTGCTTTTTTGCCTCTCATAAGTGAATGATTATAGTTAAGTGAAAAGGCCCATACATAGTAGTGGTTGTTGTTGATTGACGGGCTCAAAATTATTAAGCCCCGTTTGAGCCCAATTATCAAAAAATTCATTTTTACTCAAACTCATTTTCAAACATATATTCTTCTAAAATAATAATTTTGTACGTCTCCAAAAAGTCACTATTACAAAATCTATTATCTCAAAGAATGAGGCTCAAACAATGACTAAATATTTATATATGAATATCAAGGTATGGCTCGAAAAGAAAATCTGAAAAGAATATTAGAATATGATTCCAAAGTGTCATATATTCATATTAATCATGAAATTTATTTTATACAATTATATACTTACATTATTTCATCTCTATTATGTTGGCAATATTATTATCTAATCTTACTAATATAAGGAAACTAAACTAAGATTTTAAAAGGAATAAACTAAAATTCTAATCTAAATAAAAGAAGAAATTTTGTTTAATCAATAAAGAAAAGAACTCATATTTTAAACAAGAAAGAAGAATATAAAGAGATAAAACATATTATAAATGAAAATCTTATTATAAATAATTAATTTTAATCCTATTTATAATAGGATTGTCCTATATGAAATATCATGTTCAACTAAAATTATAAAACCCTACTAATCATAAAATACCATTAATTTTCAACTGTAATTAGAAAAAATAAATAAATAAATAAATTAACACATTATTTTAGTTTTTCTTTCATGATATGGAAAACTGAATCTTATTTTTTATGCTTTATTTTAAGTATTAGTTTGACAGATGAAAATTTGTGATAACGATTTTAGTCTGAGATTGATCGAGAATGACGAAAAAAAAGCCTCGAGAGGCTATCTCAAAAGAATATAAAACTACCATCTCAAGTAAAGTCGAAAGTTATAAATAATTTATGATTAATGATAAGATTTTAAGTTAAACACGGCACTCAACAATAATTGACGTTGACTTTCTAAATAGATTCTCACTTACTACAAGATACGAAATGATTCATCATAACACAAGATAATAAGAAGGCAATTAATGTGAACATTAGACAATAATTAAATATCCTAATACATTTAATCTACACATTTTTTAGCATTATTGAATGCATCTTAAGTCATAACATCCAGCTGTCACTAAGGAGGTCGAAATTGAACGATGGATCTTGCTCTTTAACATTGATTCATTAATTAATCGATAAATAAAATTGAACGATTAATTTGATAAATAAAATATTGTCTCGTGCCTTTCTTTTGGTTTGATCCTTATATTACTAATTGTTTTAATTAATGAAACAGTTGGTTATATTATAGATGGCCCCGCTAGACTATGGGCGTGCCCCGGTTACTATGAAGAAAATTGTGTTGTTGTATGTATGAAGAAAAAATTGTGTCAATGCTCATCTGAATTGCTAAATTTTTTACCGATTAAATAGTCGCCAATGACAATATTAAAACAAATAAATATTTGGACTTTAATAAATGCCAACTATCAATTTAATTTTCTTCGTTATTTGTTCATGTTTCAAAACATAGTTATCATATCCGATTCGATCGTTCGTTGAGTCATTGAAATGTTGAATTTTAGTTTAAAAAAATTAAAATAAAGAGAGAATATATCAATTACTTTGCTAAAATTCAACATATATAATTTTGTTGCATAAAACATCAATATCAATTAAATGCCCAACTGGTGCTTCACCCATATTTAGATAAATTTGTGATTATTTTTATTGATGACATATTGATTTATTCTCGCAGCCGTGATGAGCATGTCGAGCACTTGAGAGTCATTTTACAGATTCTGCGAGATAAGCAGTTGTATGCTAAGTTTAGCAAATGTAAATTTTGGCTGGATAAAGTTATGTTTCTGGGTCATGTTATCTCAGCAGAAGGCATCTACGTAGATCCTGTAAAAATTGAGGCTGTGATGAAATGGGAACGCCCTACTAATGTTATAGAAGTGCGGAGATTTCTTGGGCTAGCAGGGTATTACCGTCGGTTTGTAGAGGATTTTTCTAAAATTGCTCTTCCCCTGACTAGTCTGACTCGTAAGAACTCTACATTTGTGTGGACTGAGGATTGTGAAAAGAGTTTTCAAGAGTTGAAGAAGAGATTAGTTTCTGCTCCTATACTTACTCTTCTATCTCCTAGTGAAGAGTTTGTGATTTATAGTGATGCTTCACGCCAAGGATTGGGTTGTGTTTTAATGCAGAATGGAAAGGTTATAGCTTATGCTTCAGGACAATTGAAGAAGCATGAGTTAAACTACCCAACACATGATTTGGAGTTAGCTGCAGTGATATTAGCACTAAAGATTTGGAGACACTATCTTTATGGTGAGAAATGTCAAATATTTACTGATCATAAAAGTTTGAAGTATATTTTTGATCAGAAAGAACTGAATTTGAGGCAAAGAAGATGGTTGGAGTTGATAAAAGATTATGATTGCAAGATTGACTACCATCCAGGGAAAGC
This sequence comes from Fraxinus excelsior, assembly GCA_019097785.1. Classification (NCBI taxonomy): domain Eukaryota; kingdom Viridiplantae; phylum Streptophyta; class Magnoliopsida; order Lamiales; family Oleaceae; genus Fraxinus; species Fraxinus excelsior. Next base: position 18,892,520 of record CM032632.1, read on the forward strand.
TAATGTAGTTGCAGATGGCCTTAGTAGAAAGACTAGTTCACACTCTTCATCCAGTGCGGTATGTGCTTCTTTGATTTGTGAGTTCAAAAAGTTGAATGCTCAATTGTCAGCTACTATTTCAGGGGCTATACTAGCTCATTTTCAGGTAAGGCCTACTTTGGTTGATAAGGTTATAGAAGCTCAATCTCAAGATTTGACATTAAGAATATTGAAAGCAGAAGTGAGTGTGGGGTTAAGAACAGACTATGTGATCAGAGATGATGGTGCATTGGCTATGGGTAATAGATTATGTGTTCCAGATATTCCAGAATTGAAGAAGGAGATTCTAGAGGAGGCACACAGTTCTGCTTATGCTATGCATCCAAGTAATATTAAAATGTACCGCACTTTGAGAGATCATTATTGGTGGTTAGGTATGAAAAGAGAGATAGCCGAATTTGTATCCAAATGTCTTATTTGTCAGCAAGTAAAGCCAGTTCGTCAAAAGTCAGCAGGACTTTTACAGCCATTGCCTATTCCAGAATGGAAGTGGGAGCACATTACTTGGACTTTTTATTTGGTCTTCCTCGTACTCCGAATGGTCATGACGGTGTTTGGGTTATTGTGGATCGTTTGACCAAGACTGCTAGGTTTTTACCGATCAAGACTACTTATTCTTTAAATAAGTTGGCCAAGTTGTATGTGGGTGAGATAGTGAGCTTATATGGTACTCTATTATCCATTGTGTCAGATAGGGATCCTCGATTTACATCGAAATTTTGGCCAAGTTTGCAGGAAGCTTTGGGTATTAAATTACATTTTAGTACAGTTTTTCATCCTCAGACAGATGGCCAGTCAGAGAGGACTATACAGACTCTGGAGGATATGTTAAGGGCTTGTGTTTTGGAGTTCAAAGGTAGCTGGGATACTCATTTGTCTTTGATGGAGTTTGCTTACGATAATAGTTACCACTCCAGCATAGAAATGGCTCCTTTTGAGGCTTTGTATGGTAGGAAGTACAGAACGCAGAGCTGGTGAAAGGAAGTTAGCAGGCCCTGAATTGATTCAAATGTCTTCAGAAAATGTGAAATTGATTAGAGACAATTTGAGAATAGCGCAGGATAGACAGAAAATTTATGCAGATAGGCGCAGGAAAGATCTTGAATTTGCAGTTGGAGATAAAATATTTTTGAAATTGTCACCTTGGAAAGGGGTGTTGAGATTTGGCAGACGAGGGAAGTTGAGTCCACGATATATTGGACCCTATCAGATTACTGAACGGATTGGCCCAGTGGCATATCGATTGGATTTGCCTGATGAATTATCCAGGATCCATGATGTTTTTTATGTCTCTATGCTTCGCAAGTATATTGTCGATGTTTCTCATGTGCTAGAGTCTCAGCCAATTCAGTTGAAGGAGAATTTGACCTATATAGAAGAGCCAGTGAAAATTTTTGATAGAAAGGTGCAGATTCAGCGAAACCAGACAATTTCACTTGTCAAGGTTCTTTGGAGGAATCAAACAATGGAAGAGGCTACGTGGGAAAATGAGGACCAGATGCGTGAGCAGTATCCTCACCTATTCATTGATTAGCCAGATGTCCATCGAATTTTGAGGACGAAATTCTTTTAAGGAGGTAAGATTGTAATAACCCAATTTTTATAATTCAAAGTCAAGGGTTGAATTGTCTAAGTCAAAGTCAAATATGGAGTTAAATGAGAATAAATTAATTGCTTGGGACTTATTTTTAAAGTAGGAAAAGAAAAAATTTTAAAATGGATTATATTAGAAGTTGTGGATTTACTTATTTGGCATTGGAGAGTTGAGGGACTTCCTTTGCAATTAACCCTTTTACTAGACTTTTCCCCAAGTCATTGTCTCACTTCCCACTACACACGCACACTGCACACAGAGAGAGTGAGAGACCGAGACAGCGAGGTGAAATTGGGGAAAATAGAGAGGAAGAAAGGGAGAAAAAAAGAAGGAAGAAAAGAGAAGGAAAAGGAGAAGAAGGCAAAGTGGGTATTTTGAACTCGAATTTTTATTGTTTCCTCGTTATATTTTTAGGAATAGAGGTATATTATGTTAACTTTTTAAGGTTTAAATTGTGGTTAAATTTTCAGATTTATGAAATATTAGTACTATTGGAGCTTGAGATTACGGGGTTTTTAGTCTCCATTGATATTAAGGTAAGAAATGGAATTTTTGGGCAAACCCTAGATTTTTAGTTAATATTTGTATAAGTTTTGTTAGTGGGAAGTATTGTATTAATGAAATGCTTACTAGAAAACATGAGATTATGGAACTATATGCATGTTAAATTGGTTGTAGTATTGATTGCTAGCTTTACTAGTTGGAAGTGGATAATTGCATTTATGATTGGATGGAAGGTGATGTTAATGTATTGGTTATTAATAAATGGACTAGAAGGTGTAGTTAGACCCACTTGATTAAGGGAATAAATTGGGACGTTTATTCTAGCATCGAGAAAATTTAGTTGTAATGTTATAGCATTAGATGTTAGAGGTTTCTTGACTTGACAATAGTTGAATTAGCTATCTTGTATGGTGTTTCAGGCGGTGACGAAGAAATTGGAAAAGCTTACGGATCGTCCTAGACGATAGCTTGTTTTGAGTGAGTGGAGAACTTACTTTCAAAAATAAGATTTTTAATTTATAAATTTATAAACATATTTATTTAATATGAATGGTTATATGATTCCAAATTTGTAGAGAAGCATATTAGTTGCACTAAAGGTTTTACTTTTGAGAAATTGGTAAATGAGCATGATTATGTTGATGCTATCAGAAAATACCCCAATGTAGTTATCTTACTCTAGTGCACTGAGGGGCTATGGCCGTGTACTAGAGTTGTGTATTTGACTCCTATACACTGAGGGGCTAAAGCCGTGTATAAAGGTGACTCTTATCCACTGAGGGACTACGGCCGTGTGTAAGGGTACCTATTATGCACTGAGGGGCTACAGCCGTGTATAAGGATGATTACGTTATTTTCACTTTATACACTGAGGGGCTACGGCCGTGTATAAAGATGATTATGTTAGTTCCACTTCGTACACTGAGGGGCTACGGCCATGTACAGAGGTGTTGATCAGCCATTTACGTGCATATGGCTAGAGTTTTCATATCATTAGCTGATGACTACATGGGGTATATTTTGATGTGATGATTCAGTATATAATGGGTTATTAACTTTCAGTTTAGAGGCTTAGCTTACAAAGTAGCTTATGGAATTTAGATTATGGTTTCACCTTACTGAATTTGATTAGTGTACTTGCTCAATGTGTTGTATCAATTTTTATCATTTTCCTTGATATCAGCTTGAGTCTAAATTATGATTTAGTACTCGATTTTTATGAATTTAGAAGATGTTAGGATTCAGCTTTCCAGGGTAACGAGGACATCATGATGATTGAAAAATCAGTGTTCTTTTATAAATGAATGTACGTACGTAGAGGATTGTGTAACCATTGTATAAACATTCCACTCACTGGGATTATTGTCTCATCTATTTTCTTAACATTTTCTTTATAGGAGGCAGTTGATTGAGTAAGGGTGAAGATTATATTGATAGTTTTTGCAGCCACTACTATCACCTACTGTAGGTTCTTTTGCTTAAGACTGTAATCATCAAGCGAACATTTTGCTTCATTTTTGAGAGTTTTGTACTTAAATGTATCTATTATCACGATGGAATATTGTAAACTAAACTACATCGCTATTATGTCATTGCGAAGCAATTATGATGCATGGTGATATAGACATTGTTAATTGATCGAGCAATTGATTTTATGATGTTTGTATATGGGTGATTGGAAGTTTTTATGCTAACATGACGGAAAATAATGTCATTTTTAAAGGAGACTCTGTCAATTTTTTTTTTTAAAACTTCCTTTTGGTTAAAAGAAGCTATATATACCGAGGTTACGTTATGGTTGCCTTGGTGGTGGGTCCAGCATTTAACTGGTATCTACCATCGGCGCACGACACGTGTCAAGTCCATTAGGGTGACTTGGGACGGGTCGTGTCAATTGCAGCTAGCAATAATGGAATTCCTGTGAGGATGCATGGATTTGAATATGGACGAGCAAGTGGAATGGCACCCCGTGCTAGGTATAGTTATGTTAAAATACACTTGCATTGTTGTGAAACGAGCGTTTAATTTTTTTTCTCTCAATTAGAAAGTGATTTGCTCAACTGTGGATGTTTGCCTTCTTTAGGATTGCTGTGTACAAGGCACTATACAGAATATTTGGTGGATTTGTTGCAGATGTAGTGGCTGCTATTGATCAGGTATTCTAAATTGTGTAAAGTTGATGTGTAAATATCTGCAGGGATGACAAACAAATACCTTGCTGTTTTCGGCTGAGACTGCATCATGAAAAGGCAAACAACAGTTATGCTGGCATTTATGCTTTCTTTCATTGATGTGTAAATATCTTCTTGGAATTCTGACATTTATGTTTTCTTTCAATTTACATACGTATCGACAGTGTGGCATTGTTTTTGGGAAATACTTGTAAATAGCCTAAAAACAAGGTCATTTATTCATTTTGGCCTTTGGCTATTTTAAAGCTTTAAAATTCCTAAAATACCCTCAATATAAGTGATTTCAAAACAAGTCATTCAACTATAAAATAAATTCTATTTTAGTCCTTAAAAATTTTAATTTAGGATTCGACACCCTCCTTTGGAATTAAAATTTAAAATTTTCACCATCAACTCTTTCCACCTTAATTAAGTCCAAAACATTCGATGTTGATCTTGTATTTTTGTTAATAATTGTATTTTTGCATAAACCCCCCAAAATGGTATCAGAGCCCTAGAGATCATGGAAATTGAAAATACTGAGGATATAGAAACTGAAGTTTACGAAAGAATAGAAGGATATGCTTTAAAAGGAAAATTTGATTGGAAAAAATTTAGAAAAATAAATAAAGCAGAATTAAATCTTAAGCCTCCAAGAGAAAATAGATTATTCAGTATGGTAGGTTCAGCCTTTAAAAGAAAAAACCTAGTTATCAATTAATATCACGAAATAGAAAAAGCCATAGATGTAAAACATACACATGGAAAAATAAAATAAAATTTAATAACCAAACGAAATATTAATGAATTCCTAGGAAAATTAAAACAAGAAAAAAGAAATAAAATATCTTATGTCTACCTTGCTGGAATACAAATAATAATAAAATCATGTTTTAAAGAATGAATTAATAGTCATATAATACTTAATTTACAAGATGAAAGATGTAAAACCGCAGAAAATGAAAATTTGGGAATAAATAAAGGAAACTTAGCATATAAAAAATTAAAATTTACTTGTTATCCAAGATATTGTGTACATATAAATGATAAAAATTTAGATAATTGCCTTAGTCTACATTTTAAGATGCCTAATAAAATACTAAAAGACGATAATAAGGTCTTTACTATATTATATCAAGAATTATATTGTTATACAAATAGTAATTATGGAATTATATATATAGAAAAACCATTTATAGAAATCAATGAAGAATTTAGAGATATAGGAGAAGCAATTCTACCTAGAGAGCAAAATATAGAAGAAATAGAAAATTTTGAGATAGGACATGATGATGCCATAAGTATTGATCAACCTTTAATACCAAAACAAATAACTTATAAAGAAAATAAGATAATTATTGAAAGTAGTAGTACTTCAAGACATAGTATTTCAAAAATAAAACAAAATAAAAATAGTAATGTCTATGGAATAAAATGAAAATTCTTTAATGGAAATAAATGGATAAATGAAAGTAGAATACTTATTGATACTGGAGCAAGTCAAAATCATATTTGCTCTCTAATAGATGAAGGAATTAAAAAGAAAAAAGTAGAACCCTATAGTTATAGAGATTTTGAAGGAAAAATAAACTCTTGTGATATAATAGGACAAGTTCAAATTAAACTTGGAAGTTTATTATTAAACATAAAATGTTATATAGATAATAATATGAATTTTGACGAACATCCAATATTATTAGGAAATTCTTTCTTAGATAGTTTAGATAATTATAAAATAGACAAAGAATGAATTCTTATTATACATCAAAGAATAACTACATATTGTCATAAAGAAAAATGAGTAGAGAAATAAAATTTCCAATAAGTGTATATATACAAATAACTGTATTCGAAACAAAAATAAATACTTGTGCTTTAATAGATACAGGAGCTGAAATAACTGTATTTAAAGAATTCTTATTACCAAAATGGATAGAAAACAAACAACAATTAACTTTACAAGGAATAACTGGAGCAAAAGAATAATTAAAATACAAAAATGAAAATATAGAAGTTATCATAGGATCTAAAATAGTAACTGTAAAAAATGTTTATCAATATAATATAAATGATTGTGATATTATTCTAGAAAATGACTTTTTACAACAGTTTAGTCAATATAGTCAAAATATTTATACTATCCAATTAAGAACCCCGTGTGGACATTTACTAAAAATTGCTAGAGAATTTAAACCATTCAGAGTTCAGCCAGCTCAACGTGGTGAAAAGATAGAATTTATACCAAAATTACTCAAATACTCAATCAGAACAATTACTCTTGACCAAATAAAAGAACTTTTAGCAAAAAAATTATAATGATAATCCATTTGAAAAATGGGAAAAATAAAAAATTACAGCTAAAATAGAATTACTTGAACCTACAATCATTATTAGAGTCAAACATATGCTTTATAATCAAGAAGATAAAGAAGAATTTCAAGTACAAACTCAGGAACTTCTTGATCAAAAACTTATAAGGAGAAGTAATAGCCCTCATAATAGCACTGCCTTTATGGTTAGAAATCATGCGGAAATAAAAAGAGGAAAACCTAGAATGGTAGTAAATTATAAAGAACTTAATAAAAATACTAAATTTGATGGATATTATCTACCAAATAAAGAAGTCTTAATAAATATAGTTAAGAATAAAAAATATTATTCAAAATTTGATTGTAAATATGGATTTTGGCAAATCAAACTAGAAGAAAATAGTATACCATTAACAGCATTTAGTACCCCTCAGGGACATTATGAATGGATAGTTATGCCATTTGGATTAAAAAATGCACCACAAATTTATCAAAGAAGAATGGATGAAGTTTTTAAAATTTATAATTTTCTTATTGTTTATGTTGACGACATACTTGTTTGTTCAGAAACATATGAAGATCATCTTAAACATTTTAGAAGTTTTGCTATACTTTGCTCAAAAGAAGGTATAATACTAAGTCAAAAAAAGGCAGAAATAGCAAAAAATGAAATTGAATTCTTAGGAATGATAATAAATAGTGATGGAATAAAATTACAACCTCATATTTCAGAAAAAAATAATTTTGTTTCCTGATAAATTAGAAAATAAGCAGCAAATTCAGAAATTTTTAGGATGTCTTAACTATGCTGAAGGATTTATAGAAAAACTTGCAGAAAAAAGAAATAAATTGCAAAGATTATTAAGAAAATCAAATAAGTTAGGATGGAATGAAGAACATACTCTTTGTGTTAAAAATTTTAAAAGAAAATTGTAAAAATTTACCTAAACTTAGACTTCCTGATGAAAATGATAAGTTAATTGTACAAACAGATGCATCAGATTTATATTGGAGTGCTTTATTAAAAACTGATTTAAATGAAATTTGTAGATATACTAGTGGAACATTCAATAATGCTGAAGTAAATTATTCAACCAATGAAAAAGAATTATTAGCAGTTATTAAAGGAATAAATAAATTTAAAATGTTTTTGTTACCTAAAGAATTTATTGTTCAAATTGATAATACTCAACTTAATGGACTAGTAAATAATAAATTACCAAATTCACCTCAACATAGAAGATTGCATAGATGACAAGTGCTATTATCTTTTTATAATTTTAAATTTGAATATATTAAAGGAAAATATAACTTATTTGCTGATTTCTTGAGCAGGAATCATGAATATGGAAAATATTGAAGCATTTACCAAGGAATTACAAAATCTTCTAACAGATTTTAATGCAGATTATCTTGTTGTCCAAGAGGATCATCTTAATATTCGACAAACTTTGTGTGATTTATCAAACAATGTTGTTGAGAGTGGAAAAAAGATTGAGAAATTAAACAATAATAAAGAAAAAATAGTCGAAAAATTGACAGAATGTTTAGACTTTTTTGTAACTTGCAGCCAGGAATACCCTCCTTTACAAAAATGTGAATACAGTCGAAAGGCTAGTCACATCCCATTTCGGGAGATTAATACATCCACCTTAAGTGGAGAATCAAAATTTAAGAGAAATGACTCTCTTACCTTGCAAGAGGAAAAAGTCATAAAAAAGGGTCCACAACAATCACCTGTCAGTATTGACAAATTGTTGAAAAAATTTACAAGTGGAAAAGGAGCCACTCACCTTTCAGGTGAAACGTCCTTATCAAAAGGCCCATTGGAACAGCATACTGTTATCAGTGAATTCCAAGAAAATAAAAAATCATCTACCGGTGACCTTAAATCACCAAAGGGAATAATTACAACTCATCATGTTAGAACCAATTTACATCCTATGGAGAAGGAGTATTACGAATTCTCAGAATGGATATATAATTTCAGATAAGGAAGTTCTCTTTACTTAACAGCCCTTCCAACGGCGATTTATCCAAGGATTAGTGCAGTTCAAGGTGCTGATCCTATTATTGTTCGAAAATTAGCAACATTTGGATTCTTAGATCGACTCTTCCCAGGAGCAGATCTAAAAGAAATTGAACAATTTGACAGAGAATTTGTTAACTGTGTCAAAAAATACAGTGATAAACAACCAGTTGAATTGAGATTCTATACTATCAGTCCTAAGTATAAAGAACCAGAATGGTATGGCGAACATCATCTTGTCACTATTCGAAAAAATAATGGGAATCCACTCAAGGAAATTCAGATTTTTAAAGAGATGCCCACTATCAATAGAAAATGGATGATTTACAGGCGAGCCCTTGGAATTAAATCAGTTTGCTCAACCATGCAATTTTTCTATGGAGAAAAATACATGGTGTATGGAATGAGTAATAATTGGATCCTTATCTGCAAAGGAGACAAAGAATAAAAAATTTTAGAAGATAAGATTTGTGAAATCTTTAACGATCAATTCCTCGGGAGTGAGGAATGCATAAAAGAAGCTTGCAGACTGATGGGACACGTCCACAAATAAAGGACGATAAGAAAGGTACATCACCAGACAGCACCATGTGAGTATTAAAGAAAAGGAAGACATCTGTTAAAAACTGGAATAAAGTTGTCGACACTAGCAGACAAGTGCTTTGATTATTGCAACCACTTTGAAGAAATTATTGTACTTTTACTTTTATGTTGTAAAATTTCGATTGGCTAGAAGCTTCTCGGTGAAGTGCAAGCCTATCTATAAATGAAGACTCTTCTTACTTGAAGAGGCATGACCAAAAAATCTACGAAAAAGATATATTCTCTCAAAATGATCTTTGTAATCACTTTCTTAAAAGAGTAGAAACCATTCTTCGGAGTATCAATCTCTGTAAAAATCTTCGTATAATAGTTTTCTAGCTATCATCAGATCAATAAAGTCTTTAAGTTTGAAATAAATCTTTTATTACGCTTTGAGTGATGTTCTACACAGTGAGTCTGTTTAAGAGTTTTGAGTGCCTATGTGTCCGTTTTGCTGTGATGCTGTTGGACTTTGGCTAACTCTTGTGACGAAGGTGACCAGGAACATATAACATTCTTGCTATTTGGCGAAGCGTGGTAAGGCCCTTATTTTAAGCTATGAGATATTTATTGTCTGAAGATTTGTTTGAGAATTATTATATAAGAATTTTTATAGGATTGTATACTTTGAAGAACTTTTCATAATGGAAACTTACGAATTGTATTATAGAATTGTACATTTTAGATACACTAATAGTATTGATTATAGTCACATAATAAAAATCCCAGAAACTTATGATAGTTTTACTAGAGGAATAAATTTCATAAAAAGAGATTCTAGATATTACCATAAATGTCTTACAATTGCTTATTTTGGATTAAAAGAAATATTACCTAAAGAAATAATAAAAATGATTATATTTTTCTGGTTAGATAGTGAAAATAGTGAAAGAACATTTGAAAATATAGAGCAATATGATAATTATAATAATGTTGCTGAATTATATGATTTTGATCTTAGTTTTGATGATAAAGAATAAAAGAATTAAAAATATTCAGAATCACATAAAAAACTTATAAATGAGAAAACCTATCTCTAACAAATTACCACAAGAATATAAGAGATTAAAATTTAATCTAACATTAAAATTTTATATATCTATAATAAAAAATAAACTAGATCTTGTTAAATTAAAAGAATATTTAGAATACAAACTATTAAATAAGAATAAAATATGCCTGAAATAACTAAAAAAATTGGTAATAATAAAATAAAAATTTTAGAAGAACAAATAATAACTAGAAGTAATAGAAGAGAAATTGAAAGAGAAATTTTTAATTGGAATAAAATTAAAAGAGAATTGATAGGTAAAGAAATTACAAGAGAATTAAGAAGAGAAGAACAATTAAGGAGAGAAATAGAACAAATGATAAATAATAGAGTAATAAATCCTTTAAACCTACCTGATTAATATGAGTTTACCAACAAAAATAAGATTTGATAAACAAGAAATCAAAAATATAAGACTACCAATAGGAAGTTGTCAAAATAGAGGATGTAATACTACTATGTTTCAATCTTTAAGTTCATGGGGAAATACAGATGGATTATTAAATATGACTACCAATTGGACTAATGCATTTTTATGGCAACAATTAGGACAAATAAAAACTAAAGATATAGAAGCTATAGATGGAATTAATAACATAGATCCAAAAGATGAAATAGCTAAAGAAAGATTAGAAGTTTTAAGTAAAAATATGTCTAAACAATTTAATAAAATCAAAGAGAAATAAATAATTTAGAAGTGCTTGATGAAGCTAAACTTGAAGAAATACAAAACCAAATATCAAAAATTGCACAGAAAAATAGTATTAATAAAATTGCAACTTTAGAAGAAAAACTAGATATTATTAATTATAAAATAGATATTTTATTAGACAAATTAGGATTTGAAAATATTAAACCACCTTGTAAAAAATCTAAAGGATGAGTATGAATGATAAAATTAATTTAATTGAAAAAGATATAAAAATAATTGAAGAAAAAATTACTAGAGTTGAAATAAGTTATGAAGAGATAAAAGAAAAATTACAAAATAATTTCTTAAAAATAGAAAATCTTTTAAATAGAATAATAGAAAATCTAAATAAAAAAAAGCATTTTAAACCAGATTATACTGAAGAACTTAAAGAAGTAAGAAAGAAAATTGAAAAGTATGAAGAACTAATAGAACTTGATGAAGGATTAAAAGATGATATAGAAAGATTATTAATCGATCTTAGAAAATAAGAAGAAAATCTTACCAAAAAAGAAGAAAAAAGAGAAGAAAAATTAATTATTAAAGAATAATGAATGAAGAAATGGAAAACCTAATATTCGACTTAGAAGATTTAAAGATTTGTGAAGAAATAACTAAAAATCATATGGATGGAAGAACATGAGGACCACGAGGAATTAAAGAAGAAGATTTTGGAGAAAATGGACAATCTAGTACAGCTAGATATGAAGCTGAAATAGATCCTAGAAGATATGTTAATACTAAACTTGATTTTAAAATTAGAAAAGATAAAATGTATAGAGATCAATTTAAACAAGTATTAAGAGAATATGGACAAATGAAAATTATAGGATCATATTTATATTTAGATTGTGAATTAGATGTTAGAAAAGCTATTAATGAATGGAGTACTAATATGATAGCACACTTTAATTATAATCGAAGTAATACAGATAATAAAAATAGAACTGAATATTTATTAGCAACTTTCAAAGGAAATGTGACTAATTGGTATGGAGGATTAGAAGATACAACAAAAGGAATTTGGAAAGATAGTATTGAAACAGGATTTGGAATTACCATAAATGAAGGAATAAATAGAGTTGCTACAAGAATTTATAGAGAATTTGCAGGAGAAGATTGGGTAAATGAAAGCACTAGAGCTAAAGCAGAAGAAATAGAAGATGCTAAGAATAGAATACAACATTTACAAATTTGTAATATGTGTTATTTTAATGAATATTGTTGTGAATATAGTAAATATTATTATATAATATATGGAAATGGAGTAGATAAAGATTATTATAAAGATGTTTTTATTAGAAAATTACCATCACCATGGAATAATTATTTTCAAAATAAGATTAGAGAAAGACAAATTGGAAGAAATACAGAAGCCTATACTTTAGGACTTATAATAAGAACTATAAAAGATGAAATAAGTTTAATATGTAGCAATCAAATGGTTTATAGACAATCAGGATTTGTACAAGATAGAATTTGTTGTCAAGACACTGAAGTACCAGGAAATTGGGGATGTTATGATTATAAAAAAGGAAAAATAAAAATAAAACATAAAAAATATAAAAAGTTTAAAAGAAAATATTTTAAACAAAAAGGGAAATATTTCAAAAGAAAATATAAATCTTATAATAAAAAATCATTAGATAAAAAACGATGTAAATGTTGGAATTGTAATGAAGAAGGACATATAAGCACTGAATGCACAAAAAAGAAAGTTAGAGTACTAATTACCGATTTTGAACAAATTAGAGATGAATGTGAAGAAGTCAACTTTGAAGAAATAGAAACTGATGAAGAGATTTTTGAAGAAAAATCAGATTCAGATGAAATATATAGTGAAGAAGAATAGAAATAGAAAAAATAAAACTATTCTAAGTATGAGGACTAATTTTGCAATATAATACCTATTTCATTAAGGGTAAAATTGACTTTTTAACAAAAACCAAAAATTTTAAAAGTTGACGGGCAATTTTTAATAATCCTCCCATTGTTTATGCTGAGTAACCAATTATATTTGAGCCAACAACATGGTCTTGGTGCCTAACAATTCATCATTGAATTAGTCATCAATGTGGAGGAGGGTTCGTCGTCGTTTCGGTACATGCGTTCCTAGAAGTGGTGGAGCAGATCCTGAGGTTAATCAACCTTAGGGATGACAAAAAAGCTCGTCGGCTCGGGCTTGGCTCGGAAAAAGCTCGAGCCGAGCCCGACTCGAGCCTCATTTTTTTGGCTGGGCTTTGCTCAGCTTGACTTGGGCCCAAAAAAGCTCAGCACAAAAAAGGTCGAATCGAGCTCGAGCTTTTTTCTTTAATTTAATAAATTGGTAACGAATAAATCAATTCATGTTCCATAATTTCCCTCTCGGCTATGCAAATATGTTGAAACATCAGCCCATGATTTCGTCTCAATGACATTTTTCCTTGTGCTGAACATGCCTAAATTAACATTTTTCCTTTAACAGATAGTGATAATAATTTTTTTCCTTTTAACTGTTGTGTACACTAAAAAAACTAGACCTAATGACAAAGGTGGTCCATCAAAATGTACAAATAGTCATTTGGATTTAACCCCTGTGTGGTCCGAATTAAAATGTGATTTAAATTACAATCAAGTATTCTATGACAAGATATGCTTACAGTGAATTTGTATTTTTGTATGTGTTTGTGTTTTCTGTTGCATTTATATATGTGTGTTATGTACACACAACATCTCTCGTTATGAAAAGGATGGAGCCCACATTGCGAGTAAGAAAGCAAGCACGCAAGCTGAATGCTTGAAGATAAGATGTCAAGTGATCTATTTTCTTGAGTTCGATCAACAATGGCAACCCAATACGGGGATGGATGGAGAAATTTGTGTTGTGCATCTGGCTAACAATACGCACACTCAGTTCAATTGTGGTCTGTTTCACAATGGAAGGCAAATTAATTCACGTCAAAATGGAATCGAAAGAATATTTTTCATAATAAAGGCTTCGGGTTTGTGAGATCCAAAATCATTATGGGATTGAAATTGTATCCCTCACAACAAATGCCTCGAACAGAAAGATTATGAAAGCCATTTCTACTATAGTTTGACCTCCGGACAGCGGAGAAGATAGAAAGGTTGTGCAATGGTTAAAACTATACCGTTCAAAAATCTTAGCACTAATAACGAAGAAATATAAAAAGTCATTCATTCAACATGAATACGAAACTAAGACTTTGGGGACTAATATACGTGCTGAAATAATTATGGTCCTCATGGACATTCGTCAGCCACCCAACGGCCTCATAATGAGTCCATATGTCTCAGTATAAAAGTTCGATAGATATATACTTATTATGAGCGTATGTCTTGTTTTTCTACTTGTCTCATGGGCTTAACAATTTTTAAAAAATAGTATATTTTATGAGAGATGCTGGTTGTCCCGGGATTAAATCCGAGGTCAGGCGCCCCTAGTTTGACTCATGATTTAATTCCGGGACAACCAGCTTAAGCGATATTTTATTTCAGATTTTTTTTTTTCAACTATTTTATTTGAAATTTCAGGGCCTTTTATCCTTTGTTAATTTCATCCCCACGTTTTGGTAGGTCATAAATCTCATAAGAACCGTCAAATTAACATCCGAACAGCTCGCTTCATCTCTTTTTTTTTTTATTTTTTTTATTTTTGGAATTTTCGCAATTTGCATTTGACGAATTTTATTTATCGCTTTTTTCAATTATTCGTGCAGCACTTGAAAAAAATAAAAAAAAATTGACAATGCAAGATAAGGGTATTGGTAGTGGGAAATTAGGTAATCACCGTGAGTCTTCGGTTTTGCTCAATCTGAATAAATACAATGGCATAGTCAAGTAGTAAAAAAAAGGACCATACTACAAGTATATAACCATTTACATAATACCTTACATAATTGACATGTGACGCGCATCCATTGGTAGTTTACAATTTTTGACTTTTCCACACTTCACATCCACGGTCGGATTTATTCCACATGGGCTTATGTAATCCATTATGTACATGAATTATGTACATGGAGATTTATCCTTAAAAAAAAAAGGACTTGTGAGAAAAAGTTTAGTAGGTAAATTACTGAAGACCAATAAATGAGGAATGAAGTGTAGGATTGAGTGGAGCACAAACTTCAGAGTACCTAAAATAAAGTGTTGATGACTTTGTGTGGGATTGCTGAAAAGTCTCTTCGATCTTTTGACACAGATAAAGAGTATAGGAGGAAATCGAATAAAGAATTTGACCAAAAAACTCAAAATAATTATTTTGCCCCCCTCACAAATGAATTATTATAGTGAAGTGAAAAGGCCCACCCACACATAGTAGTGGAATACCTTATTGTTAATTGACAGGCCCAAATTATAAAATAAATATCATGGTGGGACAGGAAAAGAAAATCCGAAAAGCATTAGAATTTGATTAAAAGGTATCATATTAATCATGACTTTTTTTTTTTTTATGCATAAGATTCTGATGAATTCTGAAAGATTATAATTTCTAATGAATTTCGTAGATTTGAATAAATTTTCACAAAATCTATAAAAATCCTATTAAAAGCTTGAAATCCATCTAAATCTTTTAAATTCCTGTATTAATGAAATCCTTTTAAATTCATGAATTATTGATAAAAGCTAAACTTTAATGAATTTCATTAAAACATAACTGACATCTTGCCCACAGAGGACGTCATAATGTCCACCGCTGATGTGGCAATGTGTATTCTTGCCATGTCAGTGATGGGCATTATATCGAGATTGGTTCTATTCATTAAAATTTCAATTGACAATACCTAAATTGAAAAGGATTTTGAAAATTCATCAAAATCTCATTTAAGGACTTCAGTTCTTTTCCTATAGTAATATATTTGGGGCCCACTATTGAATAATATTGTATACAAACTTATCCAATTTCTTTTTATCCAAGTACCATATATACCTCAGGGGTTATTAAATGGAAATAAAGAAGTATTGGTATTTAAATAACTCGGTAATGGATAAATCAATTCACGTTCATAATATCCATCGGCTATGCAATTTTGTGGAAACATACGTCCACGATCTCATCTCAAATCACATTTTTCCTTGTACTGAACGTGCCTAAATTATTATTTTTCCTTTGACTGAGAGTGAGCATTAATTGCAATCCAGAAATAAAAATTCCCCTTTTGTGTTGTGCACGTTAAAAAAATGTAGATGTCCTAATCTTGTTTTTTCATACGCAATTCTCCACTAATATTTTGACACATCGCCGTAGTGAAGTGTTAGTGCACGCAATTCTCCACTAATATTTTGACACTTCACAATTTTGATTGACTTGTATTTTTACCACGTTTTTGTTCAACTAATGTGTATATATTTACGTGTGTACAAGTAGATATACAATAATGTCACCCTTGGTCTCTATCCATACGGATAAAGGAAGAAAAAAAGCATATATACCCTCAACAAGACTTGAATTATTGCTCTCATCCATCACTCACATAACCTCCACTTCTCTTCCTCATGGCTGACCAAAATCCAGGAAAAAATGCAGTTTACGAAGATTCAAACCAAGCCCAGCAGCCAGTTTCCGATTTGGCTCTCCCCAAGAAACCAAAGAGAAACAAGTATGCTTTAGGATGCTCCATTTTAGCTTCCATGACGTCAATCTTACTCGGTTATGGTAATAATAATACTGTTTGTTGCAAGTATCTTTCTTTATAATTTCTTAGTTTACAAAATGAATGTTTTTTTGTTGCAGATACCGGAGTCATGAGTGGAGCAATATTATACATCAAAGATGACCTCAAAGTCTCCGATGTCCAGATAGAGATCCTAGTAGGGACCATAAATCTCTACGCCCTCGTCGGCGCCGCCGTCGCCGGACGGACCTCCGACTGGATTGGCCGCCGTTATACCATAATCTTCGCGGCGGCAATCTTCTTCGCTGGAGCTTTTTTAATGGGCTTCGCCACCAACTATGCATTTCTTATGGTCGGCAGGTTTGTGGCCGGGATCGGAGTTGGGTATGCTCTGATGATAGCTCCGGTGTACGCCGCTGAGGTAGCTCCAGCTTCATCACGTGGATTCCTTACTTCTTTCCCTGAAGTATTCATCAACGCTGGTACGTACATACGCATTAAAAATTTTAAGTGCAAGTAAATATATAAGAGAAAAAGTTGTGAAAAATCTCAACAAAAAAATACAACTTCTTCAAAAAAATTACATACAACCAAAAAATTACTTTACAACTAACCCGGATTAAAATCAATTTTTTCGTAGAATGTGTTACTGAAAAGTTTGATTTAATTAAAATCTATATTTTAACTTGTACCAAACATGACCCAATAAAATTATCCAAAATTGAATGCTCATAGATAATTCCAAATCGACACTTATCCCAAAACTCTCAACGGCCTCTTGGGTTCGCGAAAGTTAATGTTTCGATTCTTTTCTTCAAATGCCTGATTTCAAGAATTTGTCTATTCGCATAAAAGTCATTTTGACACTTCTTTCAACTTAGCTTTCGATTGATTAATGACTTTTTTGGTCTCCCCGCATGTGCAATAGCATAGGAAGCACCAAGCGTTGCGTTGAAATGATAGCGACAATTATTTGTCGATGATTATTAATATTAATTTCTCTCTCTTTTTTTGTCTGTGAAGAACAATCATTTATGCATTAAAAATTGTTACAAAGATAATATATTATATTATTATTATTATTATTTCAGAAAGTTTGGCTGATACTGTGACAACAACCCAATCAGATCCATATTTTTATGCTTGTCCCTACTCTCTCCAACTAGTCTGGTCTAACACGTGAATTGAGTACAAATTGATATTTCGGCCAATCACGCGTCGTTTTTCCCATCTCTCCTTCCTTTTCATATTTGTTTTGAGTGGACCGATCTAATAATTTGATGCTTTTCTACTTTTGGATGATGTCCATTTATTTCTATTTTATACTAAAAATTATAATTTTTTAATATATTTCTATAAATATGTTTTATTATTAATATAATAAATATGAAATATTCTTATGTAAATCATTATTTAATTACATTTGCATAATCTGTGTGAAAATGAAAACGAGCATATTTTTTTTGGGACGGATGAAATATTAATAGCTATGAACAATTTATTGACCATACTTTTGTTGAATTTATTACTATTTATCTTAAAAAGTTACTAATAATTTTACACGAACATAGCCTAATACTAGTTTATGAAATCCTAATAACTATTTTGTTAATACTGCTACTCTTACAGAGGTTAAAAAAAATGTACTTTAAGCCCTCCTGTTTGGTACACACTGCAATTTTTATTTTTATTTTTCTACTCATTTTCAACCACACATTCTTTTATAAAATAATATATTCCATCATATCAATAATTTTTCATTCTATTTCAACAGCACATTTTCCATCAATCTATTATTTCAAAATACATGTTTAATCTGTCTTGCAGGTGTATTGTTAGGATATGTATCAAATTATGCATTTGCCAGACTTCCACAAAACTTGGGATGGCGACTTATGCTTGGTGTTGGTGCAATTCCATCAATTTTTCTAGCTATAGGTGTCCTAGCCATGCCCGAGTCACCACGATGGCTAGTCATGCAAGGCCGTTTAGGCGATGCAAAAAAAGTTCTAGACAAGACTTCGGACTCGTTAGAAGAGTCGCAAATGAGACTAGCTGATATTAAAGAGGCCGTAGGATTGCCATTAAATTGCAATGACGATGTGGTTTCTGTCCCTAAACGACATCGTGGCGAAGACGTGTGGAAGGAAATGTTTCTTCACCCTTCACCTACCGTCCGACACATTTTATTGGTGGGCATTGGCATACATTTCTTTCAACAAGCGAGTGGCATAGATGCTGTTGTTTTATATAGTCCCAAGATTTACGAGAAAGCTGGTATTAGAAATAACAACGACAAGCTACTCGCCACTATAGCTGTTGGAGTCTCGAAGACAATCTTTATCCTAGTGACTACATTTTTTGTAGACAAGGTTGGACGGCGAGTTTTGCTCCTCACAAGTAGCGGTGGTTTGGTAATCTCTCTCCTGGGCCTAGCTATTGGATTGACCATAATCGATCACTCTCCCAATCAAAAAGTAACATGGGCCATCGCCTTGTGCGTCCTCATGACATTATCGTGTGTAGCATTTTTCTCGATGGGGATGGGCCCCATTGCGTGGGTCTACAGCTCTGAGATTTTCCCGTTGAGGCTAAGGGCCCAAGGGTGCGGTTTGGGAGTCGCAATGAATAGATTGGTCAGTGGGGTACTGCTGATGTCATTTATATCCCTGTACGAGAGAATTACAATTGGAGGGGCTTTCTTTCTGTTCACAGGGATTGCAACTATGGGTTGGATTTTCTTCTACACATTGCTGCCTGAGACACAAGGGAGAACCCTAGAGGATATGGAGGTACTTTTTGGTACTTTCTTTAGGTGGAGATCAACCAGTAATGAACTAAAGAAGAAGAAAATAGAGGGCAACTCTGCAGGACTTCAGTAGCTAGCCTTGAGGATAATTTCGAACATGGTCTGTTTGGTCTGCAAGATTAGACCATAGCATTCAGCGTGATTAAGAATAAATAAATAAAAGTATTTACAATTGTTCTACACTCTAAATTTTTAATAGAGAGGTTTGTCATTTATGGAAATTTGGACGAATATGATAAAATGCTATTTATTATGCAATTTGTTATATATCAAGATTTTATTTCACATATATTTAGCGCTTGTTTGATGAGATTAAGATCACATTTGTAGCAGATTTTGAGATGAAATATATGATTCAAAAGTTATTATTTTCATAAAATATGTAGTTGGAATAAATTGTTGACTTTTATTAAAATTTTGATTTTAATCATCACCAATTAAGGGCTTAATAAGAAAATATATACATATTGACCATACGCCTATCATGCACTTTTGAAGTTTCAATTTCCCCTTAATTTCATGAATATATAGTAGCTTTAAGATGATTTTGTATTAGTACATTAGAATTTTAATAAATCAATACGATTAAATGAACAAAAGCGCTTAAACAATAAAATATTTTAGATTGAACCGAGCCAATATACTAAATTAGAGGGTGTTTGGTGATGATTAAAATTAGATTTTTGGTAGATTGTGATAGAAATTTTTGAAATGTGTAGTTGAAAAGCTGTGGAACCTATAAAAAACGTGATTAATATTGATTGTTTTATTTTGACTTAGATTAAAATCTGATTTTAATTCGTATCAAACAAGGCCTTAATATTTTAGCTAAATAGATAGATAATAGTTTTATTTGAACTTCTATAGGTCCAATTAAATATATAAATTATTAATTGATTAAAACGATATATAAAAATTTATAATATTATAAATTCTTTTTATTCTCTTATTTCAAATTCACAACTTATTCTTGAAAAAGAAAAAACTTCACAGCCTTTTTTTTTTTTTTTTTTTAAATTCTTCTCTTTCACAAAATGCGCATGTATAATTTGCATTTTTATGTTTCCCTATATTGAACTCAATCTTATTCTTGATCTTTTCACGCCATATTTGTTTTTCGCTTTTAGCGAAAAGTGATTTAAGGCCACTACTGCGTAAAAACATCTTTTGGAAAACGACGAGTAAATTACAACTATTATTAGGATCATGATCATCATCTTTAGGTGTATATGCTATTCACCTTGAATAATTCTTCATAAGTAGGCTTTTTCATGAGCGCATCATTTTCACTTGATCTTCTACGGTTCAATGATTTGTGTGTCGTGATTTGATTTATATGTATTTAACGCTTGATATACTAGCCTTTGTTTTAGCCCCGTTTTGTTGAAAATATTGTTTTTTTTTTTTCCGGAGATTTTGTTGTTAAAATGTAGGAAAAAAATTAGGTTTACATGTAAATTATTTATTGAAAAAATGTGTAGTAGAAAATAAATTTAAAAGAAAATGAGTTTCGAAATAATGGGGCTCAAACAGGGGTATACGTATCTACATACTAACTTCGATGTACATTGAACGTAAAATTCTTTCAAAATTAATATTTATTATTTTATCGAATTTGTGGATTAAATTTATATCCTACTAAATTAATAAATTCGTATGGTTCCGGTCATATTAATTTATTGAAATTTTATTGTACACAAAAAATATACATATTCATGTGCATCTATCTCCATATCTAAGTATGAAATAAGAATAATGATATCAATCTATGTATAGATGGGCGAATCTAGGATTTTAAGTCAGTACGGGCGAGTGGGACGGCCATTGATCGTCGGTAGCAATAAAATATTAAGAGCCCATTCGATGCCTATTTTTTGCAAAAAAAAAAAAATGCATTTTAGAATATTGATTTGATGAAGAATATGTGTTTAAAAATAAGAAAAAATTTTGAATTTGCGTATAATATTATTTTATTGAAAAATATGTTTGAAAAGACGAAAGAAAAAATGTATTTTGAAAAAAAAATGGGAATCAAAACCTAAAATTTAAATATAACAATCATTTTATTCAAGCTAAATATATATAATTTTGTTATATGAGTTAACAATATTCACCAAATGACATTATAGTTAAGTAATAATTCAAAGGAAGAGCGAGTTCGGATTTTTACAATTGCATTAACACCACTAAAACTTAACATATATTATTTTGTTTAATTTTAGTAACAAATTCATCAGTAGCCATAATGGTAAACCTCTCAATATTCTAAAGAAATATCAAAGGTTCGAACCTCTCTTCCTGTTCTATTAATTTTGGTAAAAACTAAAAATTGTACAGTTAAAACTATTACATAATAGATTGATTGGAAAGAGACTTGAACCCAAGACTTATTAAATGAAAATGTTAGCTCTAACCAAATGAGCTAAGTGAGACGTTTGAAAACAAAATGAATCATTAGCAATATATTCTAAATATTTATCTATTGTCAATGCCAAAAAAAAATGGGTTAATTTCACAAATGGTCATTGAAGTTACCTGAAAGTTTCAAAACGATCACTGAAGTTTCAAAGTTTCAGAAACGGTCAATGAAGTTTGAAATTTCTTTTAAAATTGTCACTGAATTTTCAGATTTTTTAGCTTTGAGGCAATTTTTCGGCAACTTCCGACCACTAAAATCGTTGATTTCGGATACCGTTGGAAAGCCCAAGATGTCCTATTCAATTATCACCAAAAATCTCCCCAAGACTCCAAGTGATTGGACCAGAATAAGCCCACGAAGTTGGCAACCGAAAATTGTGAAAATCTGCCCAGATTTTTAGATTTTTGGGCAAGTTTGAGGCAATATTTCGGTAACTTCCGACCTCCAAAATTGTCGATTTCGGATACCTTTTGGGCAAGTTTGAGGCGAGATTGATGTGATGGATAACGGTCATATTTTTCATTTTTATGGGTTTTTAATGAGAAACAAACGGAGGCTTAAACTTTTTGCATGACTTAAGTCTTTACTCTTTTTTAAGTAATAATGCAATTCATTTTATCGTTAAAGTATGATATGTATTACGATAATATATGTATATCATGTGTTAGACATAGTATTGGTAAGTGACGGGTAAAGTTTCGAGGACGAAAATATTTTAAAGGGGTGAGAATGTAATACTCCGAAAATTTTCATAAAATATAATTCAATTTTTATATACTATATTTTAATATTTTAAAAGTTAGGGACTAAATGATACATTTATCAAATTATATTTTATTTGTATCAAATATTTAGATATTGATGGAGTTATCGTAAATATATGAATATTGGTCTCGTTGGATAAATCGTAATTAGATACATAAATCAGATTCGAGAAAAAGTCAATTCGGATAAGTTAGTTCCAAGATATTTTAGTTTGAAGGAATTATCAAAAGCTAATTTATTTTTATTATTATTTAATTATAATTTTGAAAGTAAGGGGGGTGAAAAAAAAATTCCGTTAAAACAAAAAATTCCGTTAGTTTTTTCGTTAAATTACGAAATTCCGTTAATTTTTTCGTTAAACTAACAAATTCTGTTTAATAGCCCCTTTTTATATATAGAAAGATATATGTAGGGAGAGAAGAGAAAACATGGGCGGCTTGGAAAACGAAAAAAAGGGCTGCCAGTAGAAAGGAAGAAAAGGAAAAAAAAAAAAAAAAAAAAGAGAAGAAAGAAGAAAGAGAAAAGAAATAGGCGGCCAAAAAGAAAGAAAGAAAAAGAAGAGAAACGGAGAAGGAGGAAGTACTTTTGGAGTCAAACTTGGCGGCTATTTTGGAGTGAAAATATATATACACACAAATTCACATATAAAGAGCAAAAAAAGAGAATATATATATACACACACACAATATACGTTATCAGAGAGCTGATAACAGAGAGGAAAAAGTGACCGCCAACATTATTATTGTTAGATTAGCAAACGTTATATTACCTTTTAAAGTCACTATGTGTAAATATTTATATTAAGAGAAATAAGATGTGGCTAATTGAATACTTGACACCTGACTTTATCCGAACAACCCTTTTGTGAATCTCAATTGTATGAATCCCTATCTATCATTGGCCTATGATCCTTGTACGCTTGATTATAAGGTGAAAAGCAATCACCCTATGCACGTCGCCGTCATGGGCTTGCACAAAGTGTTGATATTGTTGTTCAAAACAATAAAAATGAGTTTTGGAATGGAAGTGGAACATTGGCCTCATGAGTGAACCATGTGATCGCATGCCCATATACTAGGACTAAATGTCTCGGTATGTTTTATACCATGCGGTCGCATGATACAAATTTTCGATCTTTTTTTTTTTGCCGTTTTTATTCGTTGTGGTTTTGAATTTGGTGCCTTTTGAAGATATTTTGGCACCATTTCATACACATTTTATAAGGGCTATATATAGATGATCATATTTCTTGTGAAGATGTTGGAAAAAACATAAAAAGTATATGATTCATTCCAAAATGAAAAGAAACAACTTCTTTCTTTTTCCATATTCATATTTCTCTCCCTGTGTTCTCAAGTTTGGGTAGAAATATTTAGTGCTTTGGTATTTATACAACAAGGTTTGATTAATCCTCCAAATCATTTGCTGGAAGATCTTTAAGCACCAAAATTGTATCGGAGAGTGACAAATATCGTTTGAGGACAATGTTTATCGTGTTTGAGCCTTTCATGTCAGTGAAGTTCTTGATTACTTTCAAGTCTTTGTGTGGAAGATCAAAGTTTACAAAAGAAGAGACTACAATATGCTTAAATATGAGATAAGTTTATCATCTTCTTTTAATTATTTCCATTGTTAAATTTAAAGTTTCATCGTGGTTTTGTTCATTTTATTGCTAGTCATAATTGTTGATTTCTTCTCCATTCCCTTTTTTAGTAAAACTATTCTCAACAATCTCAAACGATATCTTGTGCAAAGGAGAGTGAAATCATCAGGGCAACATCAAGAATGATGAATAAAATTTTATGTAGACCGTCTGGAAAGAAATATTTTCCTTTGAAGAATGAATGGATTCAATCGACATCAAGTGTTTGACTTTATCTCTAATTCCGTTTTTGGTAAGTTAAAATTATGTTCAATTTTCATGCAAAATATTAAGTCTGATTATATGCATAAAACGGAGTATGTTATAATGATCAAATAATGGCCATTGATGGAAAAGAATATATAAATGCATGCATTGCTGTAATATGGAAAAGTGTATTTATGCATAATTATTGTCTGAATTTGCACATTCTAGTTAGAATACATATGTGAGTAATTGTTTGCCAAAATTGGTAAATATTGACTGTTTATGATTCGGATATTGTGTGTAATAAGCAATGCATTATTTACTTATGGTTTGATTGATTGGCTTGTGTCAACATGAAAGATTTGAAAAATAATAAGATTTTGTCCAAATAAAAATTATTATTTGGTAATGTGAATTAAGTTGCTTAAATCATTTGAAAAAATTGAGTAGAATATTAAGAAATATTCTAGAATCTATATAAATGAAATGTCTTATTACATTTGGTGACATTAAGTGTGAGTTTAATGATCATCAAGAAGATTACCATTTTGAATATGTGTGTTATGGTACATACGTAAATTTTATTCAATAATCTTTATGAGATATAATTGTATGTTTAGAATTATGAATTTATTTGTTCATAATTCATTTTATGAACTGGTGCATGCAAATATGTTTAATATGATTGAAATGTACGTGATTTTGAGAATGAAGTTTTATGAGTTTTTAAAATGAATTTTTGTGAAAAAATCATGAGTATGATATATTTTCTTTATCAAACAAATATGTATGTCTGTTGGTACATGTATTGGGTTTCGTTTATTTATAACACGATGATTTGAATATTGTCAAGATATGTAGAAGTCAGATAATGAATTGTTAGATATTTACTCCTAATCATTGGACTTGTATATATGTTGGAAGAATGCCAACTATTTATTTGAAAGAACATAAACTTTCATGACTATTTATTATATTGGAGTATGAGATTGACATGGTGAATTAGCTGATTGATTTCATGTCTTTTGAGATGATATTTATTTTAGTTAGCCTCAATAAAATGAGGTGATTTATGCAGTATTGTATTTTCATAAGAGTATGGTAAATAGGGTTAAAAGGTACCTATAATTTGACATGGAAAAAATGTATTTTGTGAAATGTCATAAATCTGATAATTGTATATATTTGAAAAAATTGCAATTCTTGTGAATGAGGATGCTTAGCACTCTTCATTGTACTATACTACAATGCGTGAAACCAATTAAAGTTGGTTTATGATTGAAAAGTTTTATTATGAGAAGACATTGATCAAATTGTGATCAAATTAAATGTAATTGATGTACAATACATTGTGTGCAATTAAAATATATTGTGGATTGACGAAGTACTTAAATTTTCTTGAAAAATTTGATATAGACATTATCTATTTGATAATGAATTGAACTATGAAAGAGTTGATAAACTTTAAATTCAAGTAAAACCCAAAATGTGGTGGTTAACATTAATGTTTGTGAACTTATATGATACATCTTTACTAGATTGCATGTGTATTCCTTATTATAGAATTATATGTTCACTTATGGTTGATTATAACCTTAATGTTTTGATTATAACAAACAAACCATTTTATTTACTAACATTTGAATTTTAGTGATTAAGCTTTCAAAGCTATCAAAATTATAAATCGAACTCGAAATGAAAAATAAAGTGAAAGTTAAGCATTCAAGTCAAATCATTCGAGATGATAGCGATTTGGATGCGACAATCAAATTGGAACTTAAAGAGTCGCAAAGATGCAAATCAAGATACATGTATAAATAACGACAAGTCAAGACGTTTAGACATTATACATTTCTATGTAAAAGTATTAACTCGTCAATTTTTAGCAAGTGCATAAAGGTTAAATTATTTTTATAATTCATCACTTGCACAAAAATACTTTTGATTCATAATATAATATAGATTTTGGAAAAATGAATATTTTGATATAAAAATCAATTTTGTAAAAAATTAAAAAATTTAAAAAAATTGGTCAACCGAAAGTCCAACGGTAATCTTGCAACGACTATATTCAAATTGGTCAACCAAAATTTTCGATCAACCGAAAGTTGGTCAACTGAAGTTACCCGAGAGTATCTCTTTTTGCTCTATAAATATTTATTTATTTTGCGTTCAATTATAACAACTCACAAGAAATATTTAGAAAGTTTATTTATTGAAAAATATTGAGTTTACTTGATTATAAATTATATTTCATTTATTACAAAGAATTTCTTGATTGTTCCAACATATTTCATTCATCTTATCGATAATTCCATTTTGGAAAGAACTTTTCATAATTTTATCTATTCTTCATTCTTGATAAAAGTTTTCTTTACCAATACTTTGATTTAAGTATAAATCTCCCTTCATAATTAACTTGTATTATATGTTAAGAGAGATTATATGTTGAAAAATTTGATACAAAGAATTTCTTGATTAAACAAAACTAGTTTCATCTATTTCATCAAGAATTCTATTTTACAAAAAAATTTCTTAATCTCATCGCTTTCAATTCTTGACAAAGGTTTTCTTTGCCAACACTTTTATTAAAGTGTAAAATTTCTTTTTAGACTTAACTTGTATTATTTATTAAAAGAGATCATTGGTTGAAAAATTTTGATACAAAAGATACAAAATATTTCATTATTTATTATTCATCAAAGTTTACAACAAAAACACTTGAACTTTATTATTTTCTATCTATTGAAGTATTTACTTAACTCTATAATACTTAACTTGATTATATCATTGGTTAAGAGAGTTTCTTCAATTGTAAAATTATCACTTACACTTTAACGGTTTCGAGAGCCTTGTGAACACTCGATTGTAAGGATATGTGCTCCTTATTGTAATTCATCTAAGAATAAGTGCTCATTATTGTAAGTCACTTAAGGTTAAGCGCTCCTTGTTGTAAGTCACTTAAGGGTGTATGCTCCTTGTTGTAAGTCACATAAGAATAAGTGTTCCTTGTTGTAAGTCACTTAAGGATTGATACTCCTTGTTGTAAATTACTATTATAGTGCATTTGACCTTACTCGTGATGGAGAACTTGGTAACGGTGATGTAGAATACATTGTGTATCGAACC
The DNA here is from genome assembly GCA_019097785.1 of Fraxinus excelsior. Lineage (NCBI taxonomy): Eukaryota > Viridiplantae > Streptophyta > Magnoliopsida > Lamiales > Oleaceae > Fraxinus > Fraxinus excelsior. Next base: position 18,920,079 of record CM032632.1, read on the forward strand.
CCATTAAATTGATTTTTTATATTTACATTATTGCACTTTACTTTACATGACCATTTATATTGTAATATATTTATACTTGAATTAAGTTATCGAGTTTGCCTATTTATCTCTCTTATTACACTTTGAATTTGTTTATTATGTATTGAATAGTTTTGAGACTAATTGTTGAAAAAGTTTCAAAAATCAATTTACCCACTCTTGGTTAATTATTCTTAGGCTAACATTGTGGGGGTAATTTAGTTTAAAAGTTACATTTCCCTATACCTTATAATCATAAAAGAATGTCTATGAAGTGAAAAGAGGATAGTGTTAGCCCAAGAATAACTAACAAAGAGGGGGATGAATTAGTTTTTGAAATTTTTTCGATACTTAGTCTCAAAACAATACAATACACAAGATATAAATACAAAGTATAACACAACAAGTAAATATGCAAATATGATAACTTAATTCAAGTATGATATAGCACAATGTAAATAGCAATTGAAAGTAAAGTGCAATAATGTAAAGATAGCAAACCAATTTAATGGGATTCAATTCAATGCAATGATCTACGTCCCCATTACCAAGCTCTCCATCACGAGCAAGGTCAAATGCACTAAAGTACATGGTAACTTACAAACAAGGAGTATCAATCCTTTTACAACGTTGAGATTTTCGAGATCTCAACACGACCCACACTATTGAGCTTTACGGGACATCAATATGACTCATACTATTGAGCTTTATGGGATATCAATATGACCAACACGGTGACTTACAATAAGGTGCACCAAACCTTGTACAATGTTGATCTTTAAGGGCCTACAACATGACCCACTATTCAGATGGGTTTTACAATTGAAGTCTTCTCTTCTTAATGAACAAATGATAGATAATGAAATAGTTTGTATGTTGTATCAAAGTTTTCAACCAAATGATTCATCTTAACAAATAATAAAAGTTAAGTATAGAGAGAGATTTACACTTCAATATAAGTGTTGGCAAAGAAAACTTTTATCAAGAATCTGAAAATAGATGAGATGGAAAAGTTTATTGGCAAAATAGAATTCTTGATGAAATAGATAAAAGTTAGTTTGGATCAATCAAGAAATTCTTTGTAATGAGATAGAATATAAAATTAAGTAAGTTCAAAGATTTTCAATAAATTTTCTCTCTTAATTTTCTCTCCAAAGTAGTTCAAATTGAATGCAAAGAGAGTTGGTATTTATAGATGAAAATCTGTAAAAAACTATGTCGTAACAGTCGTCTGGTAAAAGTCAAACTGTCGATTTAGTTGTTATTTTATGTCAGAAAATGGACTGTTGAAAAATTTGACCGTTGGCCAAAAATCAACTTTATCGGACATCCGGTAAAAGCGTACCGACGTCTGGTATGATCGATTTGGCCCGAAACGTACTCGTTTTTAATATTTATCAAATGTAGGAGTTGGATGGACGATTAAAAATATTTTTCAAAGTATTTTTCATATTTAAAAATATGTGTTTCGATTTTTACTTTTGAGAAACATATTCTTTAAGTAAAAAAAATTTGTCGTGATTTTTCGATTGTAAAATCAAAACTTAAGCTCGTCACGAATCATTGTCAAGTATTAGTTGCTAAAGGTTTTTGACAAAAGAAGGGAATTGATTATTTTGACACTTACGCACCCGTAGCTATAATTACTACTATTAGGATTCTTTTTGCATTATCTTCTATATATGATTTATGTGTGTATCAAATGGATGCTAAAACCGTATTTTTAAATGGAGAATTAGATGAAGAAGTTTATATGGAACAATCGGAAGGTTTCATTCTTACGGGTACTGAAAATAAAGTTTGTAAAATTGTAAAATCTTTATATGAATTAAAACAAGCTCCTAGAAAATGGCATGAGAAATTTGATAATGCTATTATGTTTTTTGGTTTTTTTTTGCATAATACAGTTTATAAAGGTTTATATGCTAAAAAACGTGATAATTATGTTATATTTGTATGCTTATATGTGGATGACATGTTGATTATAAGTAATCACATGAACGGTATTATAGAAGCAAAGAGGTTTTTATCTTCAACATTCAAAATGAAAAATCTTGGTCAAGTAGATACTATATTGGGTATAAAAGTGATCAATACTGATTGGGGATTTGCATTAACTCAATCACATTATATTGAAAATTTAATTGAAAATTTCAAACATTTGAACATTAAAGAGGCAAATACTTCGTTTGATTCAAGTATCAAACTTGTGAAGAATGTTGGACAACTTGAATATGCAAGTGCAATCGGTAGCCTAATGTATGCTGTACAATGTACAAGATCAGACATTGCATTTGTTGTAAGTAAACTCAGAAAGTTTACAAGTAATCCAAGTGTTGAACATTGGAAAGCAATTGGAAAGGTACTTGGTTATTTAAAGAGAACCAAAAACCTTGGACTCTAATATTCTAAATTTCCAGCTATACTTGAAGGATATACCGATGCTAGTTCGATATCAAATGCTGGTGAAAACAAATCAACATCGGGTTAGTTGTTCACTCTAGGAGATAGTGCAGTTTTTTGGAAATCAAAGAAACAAACTATGATTGCATATTCTACAATGGAATTTGAGTTTGTAGCATTAGCTAGACATTTCAATGGTCCGAGCCGGGCGAGCTCAGCTCGCCGCCCAACGAGCCGAGTGGGTACTTGGCTCCTTGGCTTTGGGCGAGCTCGGCTCGTGTCCAAGCTTGCCCAAGGCGAGCCACTCGGCTCGTCGGCTCGCCTAAAAAAAATTAAAAGGTAAGATAAGCCTTTTAGAAAAAAAAAAAAAAGGTGGGCGAGCCGGCTCGTGGCTCGTCGCCCATGAGCGGCTCGCCAAAAACGAGTCAAGCAGGCACGGCTCACCTAACGAGCCGGCCTGCTTGGCTCGTGCTCGGGCTCATCTAAAACGAGCCGACTCGGCTCGTTTGCTACCACTAGCATTAGCTAAAATGGGAAAAGAAGTGGAGTGGCTTAAAGATCTTCTTTATGAAGTTCCATTAGATATGAAGAATGAGTCTTCTATATCTATATTATGTGATAGTCAAGCTACTCTAGGAAGGGCTTATAGTGAAGTCTACAACGAAAAGTCTAGACACATGAGTTTTAGACATGATTATGTAAGGAAATTAATAAAAGATGGAATAATTTCACTTACATATGTAAGATCAAGTGAGAACTTGGCTGATCCATTTACAAAACTACTTACCAAAGAGTTGGTAAGATTAATATCGAGTAGAATGAAGCTTAAACTCCTTAAATAAAATTCACCAATGACGGCAACCCTACCTATTATTATGAAATGAGTAATTCACGGGTTCAAATGGTAACAACAAGTTATTTAATAAGTGAATTGATTACAACACTTAACATATTATTGAAAGCTCTATCCTAAAAATATAAGTGCTGGGGTTATGGTTTTTGAGGATTGTATAAAAATTAAAGAAATTCAGTAGGTGGTACAAGTGTCTTTAAAACATAACCAAGATACTGTAAGAATTTCTCCTATATGAACTTAGAAGTGGTGCCGCTTCAAGAAAAGTTGGAGTTACTCTCTGAAAAGTTCATGAATACAGATGGGTGCACGGCCATTAATGCACCAAAGTAAAAATTGTGCGGAACATATTGAGATAAAATGTTCACGTGTGTGATATAGTCGGTACTGTCACAAAGGATAACTAGTTCAAAGCTAAGGCTACCTGGAATCTCGATATTACTTTGTAATATTAGCACTAATGTAAGGTTTAAATCGAAAGATATATTATCTTATGCGTGACATTGTTTATAATTCTAAGTGGAGTTATAATATTTGAACAAGTGAGTGATTGTTATATAAATTGTTGTTCAAATATTGTTGATTAAGAAATTGAGTTGAAAGTTTTGCCTAAGCGTACGCACAGGCCATTTGGACGTGCGTACGCACACTTGGAGTTGAGAAGAACTGAGGCAAAATTGTCTCTACTATGCGTACACACGGTTTTGCCTATGCGTACGCACAAGCCAAAAACTTAATTTTTCCATTTCGGCACCTTTTGACAGATTTTTCCATCTTTTCATGGATAGTTGGCAATCATACGAAGAAGTATTATGGAATTCTATAAATAGTGATAGAATTCATGTTTTTGACACACCAATTCTCACAATATACTTTGAGATTTTATTCCCAAACTCTCTCAAATTAAACTTAGAATTATTCTTTATATTCTCTTCTTGTTCCTTCCTTCCGGGTTTCAATTGTACTAATTTGCAACCTGATTTCTAGACTTGAAATCTGCTAAAGCTATTTGCATGTTGGTCCTTTAGCATTCTCACTACCGAGAGGGCCAAATATAGCTTTTAGGACAATATTCTATGTGATTCAAGTCTTGTTCTTATATTCTCTTTTTCTATCTTATTTTTTTTGTTTGTTACATATATTTTTGGAGTTTCTTGCATTCTCTTTTGGAAGCATCATTGGGGGCCTTGATATTTATTTCGGAGGACCATTTTCTCAACAAATTGTATCGGAGAAGGGCAAATATTGTTTGAGGACAATGTTTATCGTGTTTGAGCCTTTCATGTCATTGAAGTTCTTGATTACTTGTATTGATTACTTTCAAATCTTTGTGTGGAAGATCAAAATCTACAAAAAGAGAGACTACAATATGCGTAAATATGAGATAAGTTTATCATCTTCTTTTAGTTATTTACATTGTTAAATTTAAAGTTTCATCATGATTTTGTTCATTTTATTACTGGTCATAATTGTTGATTTATTCTCCATTTCCTCTTTTGGTGAAAATATTCCCAACACAAAGTGAAAAGTTGATTGAGGCTGATGAGCTGTAAAATGTGTCAAATGTATGGTGTCTTTTGGCCTAGGCAAGGTCCGTGAAAGGTACCCATCACATAAGATTCAAATTGCCTCGAAAATACACTGCAATAGGAGACGTGACGTTTCAACGTTCGGGCGATGATCCAATGACATGGCCTCATCGTCTCAATGGGCACGTGGAATAGGCAATGTCTTAAGTGAAGAATTGACCTTGAGTAATCTCTTGCTGAGCTTCTATTTAGCTGATTACTATGTGACGTGTCTTGTAAGTCGACACTACTTTGATTATTCAAGAAACGCCTTTATTCTAGTACAAGGGAAAGTATTTAGAGAACTTGTTGGTTTTAATTGAAGTACAAAATCAATTAAAAATCTTCATACAACAAAAACGGAATGAGAGAAAAAATAGCCAACTAGCATTATAGTTTATGTAATTTCATTCTGTTATATTACGCACATTACTGGTCTAGTACCGGACAAATGTGATCCTCCTCTTAACTGACATAATTTTGAATAGTAGCACTGATGAATTTGTTTTTTCAATTCAGGCATGGATTCCTTCGAGGCAAGGCTTTTTTTATGGTAATGGAATTTTAGTCCACTTTCCAGATGCAAAGATTATTTTACATTTTTTTTATCGGTAAAAATTTGAATATTATAGATCAAAATCATGTACAAGTACACTAGGCATTCCTAGGCAATCACAAATCAAATACACAAAACAAGTACTCCGGGCATACTAGGCCAATCATAAATGAAGTACGTCAGGCATTCCCGAGCAATCAAAATGAAAAGATGTACACACGATAAGATCTAGCGACCTAATGTCATAGACTCATATTGAATCAAAACATTCGGATACCAAAAAAAAACATAACTTTGTATTCGTGTGTTTTGATCCGTCTAACAACGCAATCAACTTGCGGTCTAGGATCCTCGAAAATTTCCCGGTTCCGTGCTGTCCATAAATGGCAAAACGGTACTGGCCAGTGCAATCCACTTCGCCTTACTATGCCAAGATGTGCCTCGAGCCTCCTTCTTGATCAACTTTAATGCACTAGCAATTGAAGTCATCGCTCTTCTAATGCCCAACCATTGTTTGATCTCTATCCAAACACAGGAAGGGAAAGAACATGGGAAAAATAAATTATGGTTTGTTTCCTCATGTGATGCACAAAAAACACAAGTAGGATCAACATTAAGATACGGTAACGTGTCTTTGGTAAGTAACTTTGATAGCGCCCCCAACCAAAGAATGAAAGAATGCTTAGGTGTGATGTAAGGTCTCCACACTTTAGTAGCCCAGCATCTCTTAACACCAACTTGTCTAAAGAAATCATAGGCCCTGCCACACGCTAAAACAGCCTTCTTGTGTCCATGCGTTTAACCTCGACGTAGCTGCTTGTACTAACGAAATTGCATGATTGTCCTGCACTGTTGTGGCTGTTTGAACAGCCTGCACGGTCGTAGCAGGCTCCCCCATAATGTCTCTGATATCCAACAATTTTTTGAATAGTGGCGAATCATCTTTCCTTGGCGAAACATACCGAATACTTGCTCCCCTTGAATAAAAATGATTAACCCAACGTATCCAAAGCGTATCCTTTTTATGGTGAATATTCCAAAGTGATTTAGCGATTAATGCAAAATTCCAACTTTTCAAATCTCTAAATCGAAGGCTGCCCTCAAGTTTTGGTAAGCAAACATCCCTCTATGCAACCAATGGCTTCCTAGCACCCCAAAGAAAATTACGACATAGGCTAGTAATCCTTAAAGTGATAGATGTCGGGATGGGAAAAATAGACAACCAAAAACATTCAAACTTCTTGGAGTACCGCCTTAATTAATTCTGCCATGCCCGCATAAGACAAAGAGGAGCGTGTCCAAGCACCAATATAAGCTGCAATTTTATCCAAAAAGGGGGGCATAACAACTGACTTTAAGCTTCTCGGTGCAATTGAAATATCCAAATATCGGAATGGCATAGTACCCTTCGGAATATTAGTGAGTTCTTGGATTTCATCAAGCTCTTGCCCATGAATTCCAGCAGTAAATAAGCTGGATTTTAAGGTGCTCATCCTCAACCTGATGTATTGCCGAAGTTGGATAGGCAATCCATTAAGATTTGCACCGACATAACATCTCCCCTTGCAAAGAGCATTAAATCATCTGCAAATGCTAAATGGGTAATCTTTAGGGGGCCACATTTTGGATGATAGTTAAACTCGCTATTATTAGCAGGTACCTTCATCATTCTCGAAAAATACTCAAGACATAAAACAAACAAAAAGGGTGAGAGATAGTCACCTTGTCGGAGGCCTTTCCTCCCCTTAAAGAATTCATGTATGCTCCCATTCAAGGCAACGGAATAAGTTTGTATAGTAACACATTCCATAACCCAATCAACAAATCTTGTAGGGAAATGCAAACCCTTAAGTATCTTCTTTAGGAAGTCCCAACTAATCGAGTCATACGCCTTCGTAAGATCAATCTTTAGAAGACATCTAGGAGCAACTCTCTTTCTATTATATTGTCTCAAAAGTTCTTGGGTATTACTTTGGTTGGTCGAGCAAAGCTACAAATCCAATTGCCTACTAAGCAAACTGCCCATCAATCCAAGTCACAGTCAGTTGACAATTGGCTTAAATGTATATATGAAGAGTCACCACATCATTCTGTGTACGTTGGCCGTGATCTGTGCTACCCAACTGCTAGCTCAGCCAAAATACACATCATTCTGTGTAGCTCCTTCCTTGTCTGTGGGCTGGACAACCTGTCATCGATTGGAATATTATCCCCCAAAACAACTCATTTGGGCAAACCATGGAGCAACAAAACCAGAGTCGTTGCTCATCTCAAGAAACTGACTATGGCCAACCTAGTCAAAGTTTTATACTTCCTTCGTCCTATTTATATAGGCTCACTTTTCTTATTTTCTTGTCTCAATCATATAGTCTTGTTTTCTTATTAAGAATGTTTTGTTTTGTTTATTTACTAATATAACATTGTTTCTTTACTACTTTCAATAATAATTTACTACTAGTTATTAATAATTAAATGAAGATAAACTAAGAAAATTTTTGGCAAAAAGTTGTTTTTTCAATAACATTAAATAAAATTTCTTAATTCGTATGAAAAACAAAACACACCTATATAAATAGAACAACAGTGCTGGACTTATAGCCATTAAAGGGCTATAAAATTTTACAGCCCTCTCTAATTAGTATATGGGCCATTAATTAATTGGGTCTTATACTAATTAGAGAAGACTGTAAAATTCTAATGGCAAGAAAAACATTGGATCTCAAAACCATGTAGGTCTGACTCTGTTTTGTACTCCCTCGTTCCATTTACAAAAAAGCCACTTGTACAATACAAGCCATGTAGGCCTGACTCTGTTTTGTACTCCCTCGTTCCATTTACAAAAAAGCCACTTGTACAGTACAAGTGGCTTTTTTGTAAATGGAACGAGGGAGTACAAAACAGAGTCAAGCCTACATGGTTTTGAGACCCAATGTTTTTCTTGCCTTGTCGTCGTGTGCCCCCTAGTTTTAAAAAAAATATGCATTACTATTGTGTCATTTGCCTTTTCTTTGGACCCAAAACTTGATAGTTCTCGTATAATTAATTCCTTTATGGAAAAAAACATCAATTCAAAAGTAAGGTAAAATAGTTTGAAAATTTAAAAGTCAAGTATGAATTTAATTAATTAAAAAAATTATTAAATAAAGATAATAAAGTCAATTTTGTGATTAATGGTCACAAATTCATAATTATAAGTTACAGATTTATTTACTGGTCACATATCATCAAATTTTTTTATCATAAATTATTTCGAGGTCACATATCAAAAAATTTGTACGTCACAGATTATTTTTGAGTCACATTTGTTGGTCACAAATTATTTTTCAGTCACATATTGTAAAAATTTTTAGGTCACCGGTTTAATACTTGGTCACACAACACCGCCACAAGATCGCACCAACAGAGAGATACAACACCACCGTCATCACCGCCACAGCCACCATCATTCCCTTCGCCACCAACAAACAACCTGCATGACTATCATCGCACCACCACCACTGAACAACTACCACCACCACCACCACCACCACCACCACCGAGCAACCACCACCCCTTACCACGACAACCACCACTAAAACACAACCATTTAAAAATTGAAAACAACACAACCACCAAATGCCGCTGCTGCCGACAACACCAATCGCCGCTGCCCAACTCATCTAGGGTTTGTTTGATTTGGGCATTCGATCACCGTAGGGCACTATGCATCCGCTGCACCTTCGCAATAGCCACCATATGCAAACCACTAACGCAAAGTCAATTCAACCATCGCCCGCACGCCGCCACCACCTTGGGGAATCTCGATTTAGGGTTCGAATAAAATTGGGGAGAGTTCAGTGGTCACTCAAACATCGCCTGCACGACCACCACTTTCACGACCGCCATCATCTGCGCATCACCACCACCTTGGGGAATCTCGATTTAGGGTTCGAATAAATTTGGGAAGAGTTCGACGGTAGATCTACAAAGAGAGAGAGAGAGAGATTAGGGTTAGGGTTTTATGTAGTTCCTGATTTTTGAATAATAAAATTTAGTCCCTGATTTTTGAATTTTAATTTTCAAACACCTAGAATTATGTAATTTCCTTTTCCTTTACGGCAACTTACGAAGAAATTGTACTCCTAAGGAGTACGATGTAAGTTCCAGTAATCAATCAACTCTTAACTGAATTACCCAATTATACTATGCTTTATTTTTCATCTCTGAAGAGCACAAACACATTAGACATTAATATTTAATACACAAAATTAATCTGCCCCTCAAGTTTGATGTATATACAAACAAGAGTGGATATCAGATTATTTCACAACATAGAAACTACAAATGTTAACATAGCCGTTCTTCATTTGTATGTAAACTAGCTAGACAGAGATTGTTTACCACCCATTTCTCTCTCGTGCTGAAGCTGCTCTGACTCCGCCTCTCTCTGCCGCCCCAGCTCCCGGATCCTAAGGTGGAGCTGAATTGCATCACCCAAGAACCTCATATTTTGTGCGGGACTCAGTATTTCCACTACCTCCTGAACTATTCTTCTCCTCAACGAATCCGCATCAATGAGCAAAGTCTCCATTTTTGACTTCAATGCCTCGGGCATTGTATCCAAATACCTTATTTCGCCACGGTTCACTACCCTTCTTCCTACCTGCTTCGCCAGCTCAGACACCGGTGGGGCCGCCACACTCTCTTGAACCCTTGCCAACTCCTCAGTCAGCACCTCTGCTTCCATTTCTGCATCATGCGTCAACCTTTGAATTCTCTGGGATTGATCCTCAGTAAAATCATTCACAGATCTCTTCACCACAGAAAATGCCAATTGGGGCCTGAATCCTGCAATCCAAAAAAAGTTTCTTTCCAATGCAGTGAACCAAGGTGGTGAAAACATTAGAGATACATCCCTTCGAATCATTCTTGACTTTTCTTGATAATACTCGTGTAGATGAGCCAGAACTCGATAAATAATGCCCCTGATTGCATCCTCCCAAGACTCATCATAACTTTGTTGTGCTCTGAGCAGCTCATCAACAAAATTTTCGTGACGTACAATCCAGCCATCAAAGAAAGCCTCGAAAGAGCTCGCATCAATGCTGCTATCTCCACTTGAAGTTGAGGGCATTTTGAATTAAAAAATTAGTAGCTGCAATTCAAAATGCTGTGAGGAGAGTTAATAGACGATTTATACGAGTTCTTTTCTCTCTTTTCTTTTTTTTATTAATTATGAAAAGTTTATGTAGAGAATTTGTGGCTGAGAGAGAAAGACGAGTGACAATACGCTCCTTGAAACTTATCCTACGGGGAGAATCCGAAGACGTCCTAAAGAGGGAACTGAATCGGTGGATTTTGTCGTCTAGCGGATGAGAATTGGTTTGGCCGGTTGGTCTTTAACTTGGGGAGTTATAGCTTTAAGCTTTTCTTTAAAAAATGGGTGCCCAAGAAAGGCAACAAAGACCATAAAGAAGACGTGGGTTCATATGGAATGCAAATTTAATATATATAAATGGTTCCATCTTGGAACAAAGTCCAAAGACTCTTCTTTTATGGCACAGAGTCCACCCAAATCGACTTACCTGAAATATTTACGTTGTTCGGCCAACAACAGATTCCATCATAAACTGATCTAAGCTTAGATCAAGTCAAAAATGTACCACACCAGGTTGTTGAGTTTAAATACCAAATAAAATGATTTTACTTATTAACTAGAAATTTGAACACTAAGACCATCCTCATTGCACCATAATTCACCAAGTTTTTGGTGTAAATCTCTTCCAATCCATTGCACCATTTTAGTGCAAATGAATAGTTTTGCACCATAACTTTTCACTCTTCACTTCCATTTTGAACCAATTTTTGTTAGAGTAGTGCTACATGTATCTACTCTTTTACATAATGTTTCACACTTCACACGTGACGGCCCTCTATTGGAACGCACGTGGGGAGCGTGTGAAAGATTATGTAAAACTTTTTGTACACAGCATTTTTCTTTTTGTTAAGGATAAACTTGTCCTTTGCATTATACAATAAATTTTAATTCTAAATCTAAATGTATTATTATTATTATTATTATTATTATTATCCACATTTGTAATAAATTTTAATCATTTAATCAATAACAATTAATTGTAATTACTATTTCAACTTTGTAATATTATTTTCTTAATTTTTATATTTTTATTAATTATACTACATGTTTTTTTAAAATTTATATAGTAATAAAATAAATAAATATAATTTTTAGATAAATAAATTGTTAAGAATTAAAAAAATGAAGAAAATTATTAAAAACGGTCCCCATGATGCAACTTTAGATGTAATGAACTGGAAATGATTTTCAATTGGATACAAAATGATGCAAATTTTAGTATAGAGTTGAAGATGGCCGAATCTCCCACTCCAATATTCCAAATTTTATACTGCACTATCCACTCGCAGCTCTTTTTCTCTAGCTATCGCTCAACTCAACCACCTTATCACATCGTCCAAGTCCATATTTAAGCTGGGCTATCGTCGGTGAGGAAAGTTCAGCCGAATTCCATAAGGCATTCTTGTACATTATTTACGAGTCGGCGACCATAGAAAAATCATAAAGTTATGAGTGGTTAGTTTGATGGTTCAGGTTTACAACAAAATGGATACAAAGGCATCTAAAGTACGCCATTCATCAAAGTATATATGCTAGGCTTGATCCAATGAATATTAAAAATGTTCATGTTTAGCCCAGATGAATATACAGATAATTTTAATCTTAAAACATACAGAACACTGAAAATATGAAATGGTATAGCACAAATTTTGATAAAACAAACCTATTGTAATTTCATCTCAATGGAATGACATATGATCCAAAACGGATCGTATTACAATCATTTAATCATAATACGAAATACTAACCTAAATACCACATTCAAATCCCAAACCATACAGACCTAACCACCAAATCCATAGAGGGTTCGGCCTTGCCTCTTGAGCGCGTAGACAACGTCCATGGCAGTGACAGTCTTGCGGCGGGCATGTTCAGTGTAGGTAACAGCATCACGGATTACATTTTCAAGGAAAATCTTGAGAACCCCACGGGTCTCCTCATAAATTAGCCCACTGATACGCTTGACTCCACCTCTACGAGCCAGACGCCGAATCGCCGGCTTGGTTATGCCCTGAATGTTATCCCTTAGAACCTTCCGGTGCCGCTTTGCACCACCCTTTCCCAAACCTTTGCCACCCTTTCCTCTTCCTGACATTTCTCTTTCTATGTGACTTTAGTTAAACTGATGAATTAGGAGATGAATTATGCTTGATGCGCTGAGGAAGAAAAGCTGCGGGGAGTTCGTATATATATTTGGGAAACATGTGTGGGAATGATGGACAGACGTTGGATTCGAATAGTTAATCGACGGTAGAGAATTGTTATCCGCGATGAGTTCGTTCGGGAAAATTGAAACTGTTGATTGGAAATAAATCGACGGTGCACCATCTGATTTTTGCTGATAGTGCGGATCATGTGCTAGATCCATTCATTTCAATTTTAAAATTTCGCGCTCAATATTTCCCTTTTCGCTGTTCCGAGTTTCTAAGTTTATTTAGGGCCGTTTGACGTGTCATTATTTTTTGTGGAAAATGAAATTGAAATTGAAATTTCTACTTTTGTCATATTTGATAGTCAAAAATTTTCATGGAAAATGTTCCTCCCACCCGTCACGGAAAATGTTCCTCCCACCCGTCACGAGTCCCCTTTTTCATGATTTTGTGGAATTGGTTTTCTGGGAAAATGGTTCCCAATTTTTTATTTTTTTTAATATAGTAATGAAAACAAATTCTATAGACAATTGTAAAAAAAAATAATTCTTTAATGGATAATTTTCATGAAAAATAAAGTCAAAACGAATACCAAAATTTCAACATTTTGCAGATGAAAAATTATATCAATCAAACACAATTAATTGACAATTCCCAGAAAAATAATTATAGGTAATTCAATTCTCTGGAATTCATTTTTTTTCCATCCAAATTCCACTATTGCAATCAAACGAACACTTGGACAACCATTATTGTAGAAAAAAGAATTTTGAATAATGATTTTTTAGAGAATGTGTGGTTAAAAAACAAGTAGTTTCTTTTAAATATATGTTTAGAATATTTAATTTTGTGAATGTGTGATTAAAAATAATTCTATAGCAAATCATTAAATAAATTAATAGATGTTAAACAAGCACTTTATTTATAATTTAAGTCCATTTGAGTTTCATTCTCTAAAATATCATTTTTTTTAAAAAAAATCATTTTGAATTACATATTTTTCAATAAAATAATTTTATATGTGAATTCAAAAAAAATAATTCCTAATTTTTAATTAAACGTTCTCCAAAAAATCACTTAGGGTCCGTTTGGTTGCAAGGTGGAAAATAGGTAGAAAGAAAATGTTTTACAGAGAAAAGATTTTCCTAAAAATTGTTTTACTGGAAATTGTAATTAATTGTCTTTTATTGGTATAATTTTCTATGGAAAATGTTGAAAGTTTGGAGTCTGTTTAACTTCATTTTTTAGGAAAATTGTCCATTAAAGTGATAATGTTTTCTACTATTGAGTTTAGAATTTTTCCAATTGCCAAAAATAAAAAAATAAAAAAATTGAAAAAAAAAATAATCATACCAAATATCATTCGTTTGACTTTGTTTTGTATGAAAATTATCAATAAAAGTGAAAATCTTTTTTACCATTGTATCTAGAATTTCTTCCAATTGCGAAAAAAAAAAATTTGTAAAATATTTACCCACCAAAACATCAAGAATTTATTTTTCCTCAAAAATGTGGAAAATTTGGAAAGTTGAAAAATATTTTCTCGAGAAAATCTTGTCTAAAAATTCTGCATATCAAACAAGCCTTATTACAAAATCTATTTTTTTCAACAAAAAAAAAAGTGTAAATTCCTATATAGGTCCCAACTTTCACAAGTGATATTTATATCTCCAATATCTTAATACTTTTCGAGTGGTATTCTTACCTAAGGGAAAACGTTTATTTAAATGTTATTTTTTCATGCAACACTCACGTTATGTTAGAATGAAAGAATAAATTGTTCAGAAAAGATTTCTTTTATTCTATAAAAGGTTGAACCCCAACCTTGAGGGTCCCATCCCACCCCTAGAGCATCGTGGATGAGGTAAATCTCGAAATGTGTCTCAACAGATCAGGGTACAAGAAATTTCTTTTATTCTATAAACCAAACATATGTATGTTAAAGGTACTTTTAGATTCTTTTTAGTAGAGATTAAAATCACATTTTCAAAGTTGATAAAAAGCATGGTTGAAAAATTGTGGATCCTATGAAATGTATAATTAAAATTAATTATTAACTCTGACTTAAATTTTAATCATATTTTTAAATATACCAAGTAGGGGCTTAATGTTGCTCCTGTTTTTTGGACAATAACATTATTCTAGTCAAACATTACACGTGTATCGCTTATTATGCTCATGTTAGGTAGAGATTAAAATTAGATGTTTAATAGATTTTGATGGAAGTTGATAAAATTTGTGATTGAAAAGTCGTGGAATCCATAAAATATATGGTTGAAATGAATTGTTAATTTAAATTAAAATTTAGATTTTAATCAGTAACAAATATGTACTATTTAACATCTAAGTAGCTATTTTATGTCAGGTGGGGATATTGCGTGTAAAATTATACAAGATTGAGGATATATCCCTTGTTTGAGCCTCATTACTTGGCAAAAAATGCATTTTTGAATAATATATTGATTGAGAATGTGTAAATAAAAAATTAAAAAAAAATGAGTATGTGTGTAATATTATTTTATTAAAGAATACGTAGTTGAAAAGAAGAGAGAGAAAATATATTTTGAAAATAATGAGAATCAAACAAGAGCACAATCGCTATAATCATCAAATTGAGAACCCTAGAAGCATCTACACTACTATAATTTATCCCTCGTCGTTTAGAAAATTTATCATGGGGTCCCCGATATATCCATAATGTAGATAGGTTTTCAGCTTCCAACCTTTGTTCAAAAAAATTTGATGATTCTTTTTTTAGATTTTTAGAAAAAGATTGTTTAAATAATGTATTTTTGGAAAATGTATGATTAAAAAGTAAGGAAATTTTGGGTTTACGAGTAAAATATTTTATTGTGTGAACGTGTGGTTGAAAATGAGTGTAGAAAAAAAGAGTTTTAAAATAATGAAAAAACAAACACGAGCTTGCTTGTTTGAAATTTGAATAATGCTATTTAGCCCCACCATGGTTATATTCTAATATATGTGTTGTTAGATGATTGGTTAAATAAAATGTAAAACAAAATGATTTATTTAATTGTACTTATCATTTAATATCGTATTAGCACCACATAGACTCTAGTTATAATCTCAATGAGACTAAATAGCATTACTCCACTTGTTTGGGTTTCATTTAATGAGATTTTGGAAAAAAAAAATATATTTTTTGAAATAATAAGTTTTTTAAAAAATGTGCGGTTAAAATGTAAAGAAAAAATTTAGAGTTTACGTGTAATATTATTTTATCGAAAAATTGTTTTTGAAAAACAATATATTTTTGGTTTAATGGAGCCAAACAATGGCATTATATTATTTAACATCCTTGTTCAATATACTATTCCAAATGGATTACAATAAATTGTTGAAAATCAGTTGGCTCCAACTAAAAATCTCTTATACTTCCAACCCATCATAAGTTACAACCCTATAAAGTAAAATGAGAATTTTTGGGAGTAAATCCCTACTATCTTAAAAGAGTTAATTCGTTGTTTACCGTTCATTTATGAAGCTTTTTTTAAATCAGATTTCATCCCTATCCATCGTCTACTATTCATCCAAAGATTAAGGGTAATTTAGACTTCTTCCTACCATACCCACAATTGTTGACTTCAGTACAACCATGTTTGCCCCTGAAGAGGAAAAAATGCAAAAGGCAACTTCTTCCACACGTTTTGCCCCTTGATTCCATATATCTTTCTATATATAAAAAGTGGCTATTAAACAGAATTTGTTGGTTTAACGGAAAAACTAACGGAATTTCTTGATTTAACGGAAAAAACTAACGGAATTTCTTATTTTAACGGAATATCTTTTTTCACCACACATTACTTTCCAAATTATAATTAAATAATAATAAAAATAATTAGTTTTTGATAATTCTTTCAAACTAAAATATCTTGGAGCTAACTTATTCGAATCAACTTTTTCTCGAATCTGATTTATGTATCTAATTACGATTTATCCAACGAGACCAATATTCATATATTTACGATAACTCCATCAATATCTAAATATTTGACACAAATAAAATATAATTTGATAAATGTGTCATTTAGTCCCTAACTTTCAAAATATTAAAATATAGTATATAAAAATTGAATTATATTTTATGAAAATTTTCGGGGTATTCCATTCTCACCCCCTTAAAATATTTTCGTCCTCGAAAATTTACCTGTCACTTACCAATACTAAGTCTAATACATGATATACATATATTATCGTAATACATATCATACTTTAACGATAAAATGAATTGTATTATTACTTAAAAAAGAGTAAAGACTTAAGTCATGCAAAAAGTTTAAGCCTCCGTTTGTTTCTCATTAAAAACCCATAAAAATGAAAAATATGACCGTTATCCAACACATCAATCTATCAATTTTGAATTTTTATCTCTTGTGTGGGGTCTAATAATGACTATATTTTTCATTCTCATTCTGCATTAATGAGAATCAAACGGAACCTAAGTAAACTCATCTTCTTACCCCTTAACATACATTGAGTTTTCTGTTTGTGATTTTGGGTTGGAGATGATAGAGAGAAGCACTTTATTTAATTATTTATCAATTACATAAACATTACATCATTAATTATTTAATTATCCAAAAAAATTACATCTTTATTAATAACAAATTAATTCTTAAACAAAATTATTAAATATAAACTAAGCAAACGTGCATTGCACGTTGCTTGCACCTAGTATATATATATAATAACAAATATTTCTAAAAATATTTTTTCCACTGCACAATATTTGTTAGTGCTAAATATTTAACTTCTAATATATTTAATGCTAGATAATCTACAACATGCTAACTTCCGATTGCATAATAGATATTTTTAAACTAACACATGGCTATTAACAATTTTCATTCATCATAAGTAAACTTCGTAACTTATTTACTAATAATTTAATATACAACCGTAATTAATTTGCTCATTAGACTTATTATTAACTTCAATAATATTTTGTAGTTCAATTATCTTGATCATCTTTTCATTTTAATCTATGTAACTTCAATGCACACATCCATACATATAATTCTTGTCTTATAAATTTATAGATATTTAATTCTTAATAACAGATATTTTCTACCAAATGATAACCGTAAATACTTTTTGAACTGATGCCCTGTTAGTACTAGATATTTAACTTCATATATATTTAATATTAGATATTTTCTACGCCATGCTAACTTACATTCGCACAATATATATTTTTAAACTAACACGTGGGTATTAATACTTTTCATTTATCACAATTAAGCTTCGTAATTTTATTTTAAACTAGCAATGCATTTTAAACACTCCATAAAAGTATAAAAAATATTCCAATTTCTCTTCTATTTTTAAAATAACCAGTTTCTTTTATTTTCATTTTTCTTCACTATAAAAGTAAACATTTTCACTGTGTTAAAATTTACACCCATCTATTCTAAATTCCATTGTTTTAATTAATGTTCTACTTGTAACCTTATTATTTTTGAAACAAAATAATAACATTTTAAACAAGTAAATACAATTTCAATTTTCACTAATAATTGAACTTCAAGCCTCCTGTTCATGGTAACTGGATCTTGGCATTTGTGCACAACGTAACTGTGTGTATTCTTACCTTTTGGTACTGGAGATAAGAGCAACCTTTTCTCAATTCTCACACAAGCTTAACGTCCAATAATGATGTTTTACATTTTTTTGCTTTTATCTTTTATGTAACATTATCTCCAGATGTCGATCCTCCCGTTGTCAGATTAATGGATAAGTAAGATACATACTTTTCTGTTCTGGTAACTATCTCAGCGAATTTTGTATTATTACCTAATTAAATTAAATAAAAATCAATCTATCCAAATTTACTACAAACATTGACAATATAATCAGTTAATAACAGTTTGGAAGATAAGTAGCCAAGTGTTCCTTAAATTTAGATTACACAATGGTTAATGAAGGATGTTATTTATTTCTATATACATCCAACGTCCAGTATTTGTTTTTTTTTTTTGGTTACAGTTGCTTAGTGGTTGGAGTGCATTAATGTGGGCCGTCCACACTTCTTCAAAAGGAAATTCCATTCACTGCAATACTAAGCAACGAGGTTGAAGAAAATCCAAGTTCATTATAAGACAGTCTAGCATATTTTCTTGCTAACATTAATTCTTCTTTCTTCTGTTTGAAGTTCCATATGCAACATTCTTTCTCATTTTGATCTCCATATGCAGATTTTTTAACTGGAATAGAGTAAAAATATGGTATTGTGATGAGGCCTCCTTTACTGGGGATAGTGAAGATAATGTTTATATTGTGCTGTGCCATTTTGTTCTTTCAGTTTTTCTGTCTTATTCAGTCTTGTTTAAATTCATGATCATCGAATAGTGGTATTTCATGTGTTTTTGTGTGGGACACATGATTATAGTTTAGAGGCCAACTTATATGGCTAGATGCAATTGAATACATAATGTCTAGGGCTGGACGTGATCCGGTTCGATTCGGTTCTCTTTAGAGCCGAACCGAACCAAACCAAAATTTTCAGGTATTTAATAAATGGAACATTCAGATCCAAATATATTTATGGAACCGTTCAGGTTCGGACCAAACACATCGGTTCTCGATTCAAACACCCGTTCGGATATATAACTTATGAAGAACCACTCGATTCGATTCAATCCGATTCGGTTCTCGGGTTTTGTCCAACCCTAATAATGTCAAATGGAATGCATACAAATCAAGTAATTTCACACTTTTCATTTGCTGCTATTTCTGCTAATTCCCTTTTAATAGTACAAGTTGTATTTCAAGCCCTTCTTTGTGGTTGCTCTACTAGTAGTCTAGCCTCAATATTATATTGTGATGAGTTTTGAAGTTTCATTCCTGAAAGCCCTGGGGGTCAGTATAGGATAAAAAAATTAAAATAAGGAAGACATACCAAAGTAAAATTAAGAAGCTATATGGTAGTAAAAGTGAAAAAAAAAAAAAAAAAAATGCATAATGCAAAATAAGTAAGTAAATCATTAGGCTCATAGAAGCACTTTATTAAATAAATTTTGCTAATTGTACCTCCGAGTCCTTCAATACTACAAAAAAATAAAAATAAAAATAAAATAAATCCTACAATACATCTTATTACAAAAACCTACATCACACACACATGTAAACTCGGACAATGATATAAATGTTCACTTTCAAGAATTTCTGCATATGTGAAGTTGATAACAAATGGTTTTCCAAATCGTTTTTATTTACATAAAACAAGATGCTAGTGACTGTTGGGAGCTTTTATTTACAGAAAACCAAATGATATTTCAACAATACTATTGCACCATATTGAAACACCCAACATTACAGAAAATCCAATGACTTTTCAACTATAGCTAGAAGAGTTGCTATACTACGACTCGATCATTGAAAACTACTACCATTTATCAAAACAAAGTAATGTAGAACGTCTAAGTCATTCTGCAAACTCAAGTTCTTCAAGGATCAAGAAAATGACATTAAATAGGCATCCATCTCAACTTGTATCAAGTATTTAATTTCTTATGTGGACAAAAAAAAAAAAACAAATTTACTTCAACAATGAGAACTGAAATTTCTTCTAAATGTCCTTAATTTCTTGTTAGCTTTGTGTGCTTTGTTTCAGACATGCACTTTCAGTCTTGCTTCCCCAAAGTACTGTACAAAAGAACAAAAACATTAATCATAAATAGGACTACAAAAATTATTGTCAAAACTCAAAACTCAATGCACATATCTCCCTATGATCCTTCATATTAAAAGCTAACATTACCTTAAAAATAACAAAGTCCGTGCATTGCACGGGCCAAAACTAGTAAAATAAAAATATTCAAAACAAAGATCATGTTTACCATCGCAACCCTTTTACAATTTGGAAAAAGGGCGCTTTGTCCCTTTTTGGTTATTATTAAAATTTTAATTCATTTTTCTCTTTTTTTTTTATCAATCGCACATTCTCTAATAAAATAATATTACAAGCAATCCCAAATTTTTAATCACGCATTTAAAAGAAACACTATTCCAACCTTTAAAATTTTAAATAATGGGGACTAAACGAGGCTTAATATAGAGTCAACACCCCCACGAAACAAGGCAATGTTACTTTTATATTTCAAATATCTTCTTTTCACAGTTTTAGTTATTTGCTTAAAATAAATATAAGAATCGTCACATGCCAAATGTCACAAGAGAAATGTCAAGCCCCATTTTCAGAGTTTCGAGTATTTTTTTTTTTTCATATATTTTTTACTAGACGTATAGACAAAACTACCTTTAACTCTTAAAAACTTTCAACATGAGAAAACGTTCTAACTTTCCTAAAACACTCATCATGAATCATGATTCAACACCACTAGAATAAATGGCCTTGTAAGAAGAAGACTTTTGAATGCCACAAAAATCTTTCAAAGGGATGTCCCACCTTTAATGAACATTATTATGCCATTGTTTAACACCAAAATTTCCAAAATTGCTCGACTATTTCAGTTGATTTCTGGCAACAACCAAATCATGTTCTTCATGATGTAAAGATTTACCTTCTGGATCCCACTGCAACTAGGAGATAAATGACTTCTCATCTTCTTTCCATTCAATTGTACAACTTCACTGTATTAAATGTTGAGAAGTCTATTCAGCGTTTTGATTCAATATTCAAGGATGATCCCAAATATTTGTCAATCAAATCATAAATGATTTATAATTATGGTCTTACGATGATAATACAACGTTGTTAAAGCCCATTAGGCACACATTATGATGGGATTAAACAGCAATTCTTACTCCAACATTATGTTAAGATTGAAGTAGAGAGAATATGAAAGGATCTTTCTTCTTCTTTACAATATATTTATTCTTTCTACAATATTAATTTTTAAAAATTGTGATGTCTATCTTCCATCTTCTTAGGGCATCTTCGATACGTTGAGATGACCAACACGAAATTTTGTTGTGTATGTTTTTCAAATTATAGTAATTATTTGGTATATTAGAGCATTTTTAAGAGACTCTCCATTTATAAAGAGTTTTCTTTTTTAAATTTAGAGAGTAAAATTTTTAATACGCTTTAACAATATTCTTTATTCTACCTTTTTAAAATAGAGGGAGAGTCTACTTTTCTAAATTTGGAGAGTCTAACGAATTATATATTCTTACTTTATAATGATTTTGTAATATTTACGTATTTCAAAAGTCGGCTTCTTAAATTAGTCAAAATATATTTGAATTGACCGATCATTCACATAAAAAAATTATATTAAATAAAAGTTGAGGAGAAATCAATAAGCCTATGTTTGAGCCCTTTTTTAAGAAATTTTAGCTTTGTTCGATCTGGTTAAGAAAACTGAAAAATTCTAATTCAAAATCATAATTATTTTTTAGTCACACTGGACTTTATCAATTTTTCAATTATACATTTTTTTTTTATCAAAATCTATTTAAAAATATGATTTTTAGCAAAACTAAGCAAGGACCGTGTAAAAAGTGAATATTTTTTATTTTTTATTTTTTTGAGAATGTACACTTAAAAAGTAGGAAATATTTTGAGTGTAGTGCATGATTATTTTATTGGAAGAATGTGATTGAAACCGAGTGAGAAAAAAAAAAATGAATTTATGGGGCTCAAAGAGGGGGTAAATGTTTCTTAAAAATGCAAAATGAAGAGTATATCGTATTTACTTTCTTTCATACATGTCCATAATTTTTTTTCCCCTTCCAACTATGCAAATTATGCTACAAATGCAAGACTATTACCACACACAAGATGTCTTGACTGAATTTTTAGGCATTTTGGATTTGGAAAATAAGACTTTAAAATAAATTTGTCCTTATCTTGTTTTTTTAACTCTTTGATGAGATGGTTTGGCCCCTGTTTGGTACGGATTAAAATTCATATTTTAGTTTATGTCAAAATCAACAATTAATATTAATCACATATTTTATGGGTCCCACAAATTTTCAATCAAACATTTCATCATTTTTTTTTTATCAAAATTTATTATAAATCTGATTTTAGTCCCTATCAATTAGGGTCTACTAAGCCAAAGATCATAGGTTGAAGCAAGTAGCGGTGTAAAATTAATATCAAAATACATTACGATTTCAAATCATATAATGATCATATCATAGCATGCGATTTATGAAGAAGATGGGTTACCAAAGGTTGACGATATCTCTAGACATTGTATAAATTAAAATAATTGATGCTTATGCCTTTAATAACTAAGTTGATTAGTCCAATTATTAATTAGAAGAGCTAGACCCAAGATCTAGCAAGTCAATTGTCCTCTTCATGTTAGCGGCAACTATGTTCAATCCAGAAAAAAAAATATATAATTAATTCAACAATATTTATAATAAAATACTCAATTGTTAGTTATAGTCGATGATTGCAGTAAAAATTTATACATGTTAGTTTGTTATTGAGGCATTAACTTGTTATTTAAGACAATAAAATTACAGAAAATTAATATCTCAAATAACAAACTGTCACCTATGATGATTATTGTAGTCGCCAACTACATATAACATCATTCATTATATCAAGTTAAATTTTGCATTTTTCTACACTATATTCTACATGCATTAGTGCCTCTAGTTGGAGAGTTAAAGCTTGTAGTAGAAACAAATTAATAATTCTCTTTTAACCTTTATTGGTTATGAGGCGATGCAAATAGAAGACGTAGCTTCTTCGATTCAATAGGACGTCTAACTTTTTTGGGATTATTCTTAACATAATTCTCTTCGACACCCAGACAAAAAATAATTGAATCATAAATGAGTTGATTTAAGATTTAAGTCACTTAGAATTTTAAGAGGAGGGGTGGACAAGAGTAGTCTAGCTCATATACCCTGTTCCTCACTACTCACAAGGTAAACATATGGTTGATAAGTTGAACCTTTCATTTAGAAGATTTTTGTTAAATATTGTGACTGTACATGCAAGTTGTGAAAAAAACATTACAGAAAACCTTTCCCACCTAATGATTGATAGCTTCTATTATGTGTAAAAGACATGAGAGGCCACCCTTCCAACTTCCTCACTAACCAGCTGCATTGTGTGCCAATTCACATAACATAATTATTTGCATTCTAAATATGGCTTTAGCTTCACGACTACTCAAAAACCCATATTAAATAATCTGCTAAACAACTCTCAATTGTGCTCATCTTTGATTTTTGTCCACTTGCATTGCCTTTTCTTTACAGACCTCTCCATTTTTCTTCATCTTTAATCAGCACTTTTCCCCTTCAGAGTGTGGCCGTCTCTCTTTAGAAATGGGCATGCATAAGAATCTGAGGGGAAAAGTACCATTGTCGATCGTTACCATCTCTGTTTGTGCCTTGGCGTTCTTAGTTCTCTTGTACACTGAAAGGATCAGCTTTCTTTCTTCTGGTTCCATTTTCAGGTTTACGTCCTGCAGCGCTAAACGACATGCTGCAAAGTTGAAAAAGTCGCGTAAGTGTTTGATGGCTTTAACTTTTAGACGTGGCAGCTCCACAATGTTTTTCCTGTTTCAGAAAATGGCAGGCTATTTGATGATATTGTTTTCTGATGATTTAACAGGTGATGAGTATATCAAGCCAATTAGTTATGCAGATGATGATAGGTTTGAGTTTGATCCAGAAGAATGCAGTTTGGCTCATGGAAAATGGGTGTTTAATCGATCAATTAAGCCTTTGTACTCGGATAGGACGTGCCCGTATGTAGATAGCCAGTTTTCCTGTGTTAAGAATGGACGTCTTGATTCTGACTACCGCTATTGGCAATGGCAGCCTGATGATTGTATGTTGCCTAGGTAAGTTACTTCATGTTCAAGTTGAGTTAATTTTACGAATTTTGCATACCTGGCACGTCCTGATTTCAGGCTACCTTTTCGCCTAGCACGGCCTACAAAAATTAACCCTCTTCAGTTTTCAATAGAGATTTGTTCCACTGCCTGACATGGCTCAGGCCGATCACGAGCCCCTATAGCCAGGTCAACACTGCCCAGCTGAAGGGGGATCATGATGTGCTTGGATCCGGCTTTTCAAATGCTGGGTCGTCAAAACATATTTTGACACCTCTATATCTTTCCACCCGCATTGTAAAATGAGAAACAATTCAATCATGTGCATAGTCTTCGGAACTGAAATTTCTTGTAATGTAACTGATATGTAATTTTCTGCAATCACTTCATGTTCAGGTTTGATCCTCAAATTGCCCTGATAAAACTTCAAGGAAAGAGGCTAATGTTTGTAGGGGATTCACTTCAAAGAGGACAATGGCAATCCTTTGTTTGCCTTGTTGAATCTGTAATACCACAACGCCAGAAATCCATGAAACAAGGCCGTTTCCATTCAGTCTTCAAAGCTAAAGTGCACTCAAAAGCATCATTTTTCTAACACATGATCCTAATTATTGACTTATAAGCTAAAATTTTTGAGTTTAGTTTTGTAGAAACTCTTCGAATTCCTTTGTGAATTTCTAATCTCAAAAAGTTTTACATTCTTTTTAGGAATACAATGCCACAATTGAGTTCTACTGGGCTCCATTTCTAGTAGAATCCAACTCAGATGCTCCTATAATAGCAGATCCAAAGAAGAGAATTCTGAAAGTTGATTCAGTTGCCAAGCATGCCAAACATTGGACAGGAGTTGATATTATTGTCTTTAATTCTTATGTTTGGTGGATGAGTGGTCTTAAGATCAAATCACTGTAAGTTCTCCTTGTCGGGAATATGCTCGTAATTCTGACTTCTAAATAAAGCAAACATATGAACCTTAATTCAAATTGCGTCTAATGATGCACAGATGGGGTTCGTTTGCCAATGGAGAAGATGGTTACGAAGAACTAGATGCGATTGTTTCTTACAGAATAGGCCTAAAGACATGGGCAAATTGGGTCGATTCAAACATTAATCCAAACAATACACGTGTGTTCTTTACTACCATGTCGCCTACACATCAAAGGTTTCTCTAAATTCCCATGCAATAAATTCTCCAGCTTTTAGCATTTCAAGATTAACTGATACCATTTCTTGCATCCATTCTCTCTTCAGGAGTGCGGATTGGGGCAACATGAATGGGACTAGATGCTTCAATGAAACAAAGCCCATAAGCAAGAAACGATACTGGGGATCCGGTTCAGACAAGCAGATGATGAGAGCTGTGGCCGGCGTAGTCGAAAGGATGAAAGTCCCTGTTACATTCGTCAACATAACTCAACTATCAGAATACAGAATTGATGCTCACTCGTCAATTTATACTGAGTCGGGAGGGAAATTATTGACCGATGAAGAAAAGGCTGATCCATTACATTATGCAGATTGCATACATTGGTGTTTACCAGGAGTTCCAGATACCTGGAATCAAATATTTTATGCACATTTGTAGCAGAAAAAACTATGTATGACAATCTATGCATTCTCTTGACAACAAGATGTTAATGATGTAAAATTTCTCCCATGTAAATTTTTTGTCCACTATTGATTACTTGTGTGCTACTTGGATTTCTACTACAGGTAGTCATTTGATAAAGCAATTGAAAATTTTCATACCAGAGAAGTACAGTTCTTAATTTTGATGCTTCGTAATTATCGTATTTTTTGTAATCCTTTTTGGATTATGCTGAGTTTACATTTACCCATCTATTTTACTATAATTGAAATTGAGGTGGTCTGTGACGTTTGTCTCAATTTGTATTTAATAATCTCATTAGGAAATCAAAAATATTCTTATCATATATGTGTAGATCAGTTCCATGGAATTGACATGGGACCAAATACTATACATTGGCTGGTCAAAATCTGTCAATGGTGTTTCAAAAATAACTCAGATCGAATTGTGCGAACAAAAAAGGGATCAGGAGTGTACACCTCCGTCTAAATAGAGCTAGGTGAAAACCGAATATATCTACCGACTACCGTTTATAGAGCCGAGCTAGTGTCTATGTTGTATTTTAATAATTATCATATCAAGAAACAAGAATCACATCTTTAAATTCATAGTTCGACGAGATATACTTGCAAAAGACATCTTGGATGTAAATAATAGCAAATAGATCTTCATGTCTTTACTCATCACAAAAGTATTAGCCATCGATGTAGTAAGCCAATAAAAAACTTATGGAGAGGAGAGTAGACCTAATATTTTATATAAAAACTTATAAAGCAATCCCATTAATGACTCCAACTCTAATTAGGGTTTAAATATTTCTGGCCCACGTATTTAATGTTGGAGATATTACACCGATAAATGTGCACGTTATATTCAAATCAATACGTACCGTGTTATACTCGTGAAATCGAAATAGAATTCGACTTACCGAAATCTGATTTGAGAAGATAAAATAGTGATTTACCGACTTCGAATATAATAATATGGATTCTTCACTTCCCAATATGAGTGAACGCACGTTGTTCTTCAATTCAAACCTTAGCATGAAATCAAAAGAATATTAGTTACTTTCCGAAATCAAAATACTAAATTAGAATGAAATCGGAAAAAGAAAGAGGAGATGCAAGTGATGCGATCGGTCGAGGCAAGTGTTTGACACTTTGTCCTTAAGATGAATTTGCCCCGCATCGGTGCTAACGGTTTCTTGACAATCATCTCCCAAGATACAACGACCACGTCTAGCCATAGGAGCACTCCAAATGACTTAGACCAACGAACTCGAACAGAATTCTCTCTCTACCATAACCATGATTTTGATGCAAGAAATAATAACTTCTACAAAGTGTTTTATGCAAAACTAAAGTAAAACATGAAATGGAATGATATGGAATTATCAATTGAATTTGTTCCACTTTTCATTATTCCATATCAAATTCAAACATGTGGAATCCCTTATATAGTAGTTGGAACATCCATACCAAGAGACACATCTCTTAGAATTTATATCTCTCCATAAAAAGATACAATTACATCTCTACATAAAGAGACAATTATTGAAAAATAATGTCAAAAGTCATGATCTCCAAGAGTCATGATCCATATGAAAAGACACATCTTTTCATCTACATATTTTCTAGAATATTTCACAATATTCCATATAATTTTTCAATAATTCAAAATTTGACTTAATTTCTCATTCACCAAATAACACATTTCCAACAATCCCCCACATGAATGAAAATTAATGCAAATGACTATGCAGACACTAGTAGAGAGATGGCGGAAAAAACACTGCATCAGAGAAGGTAGTTTTTGGCCTTGAACCTCCCTTAGTGAAATACTATCTGACTTACTGGCTAATTGGTGAACGTGATGTCTTGAACCATTTAGCCGTTGGTGTAAGTCAAGACAACAGTACTCACACAATGTCTTCCCTAAACCGTTCATGGTTCTCACTGTTGTGTTCATTTTGGCCCTGAACAACTCTTGGATTTCATAAGTGTTTTAGAGAATTCAAGCCTTTGAAACATTCTCATAGAAGCGGCCCCACTTCACACTTATATAGGTGACCTCCTATTAAGAGTATTTTGTCATACTCTACTTGACTTAATCAAGATATATGAATCATTAAAAGAGTATCTTAACCTTCAATCACTCTGCAGAAAGCACTTTAATTATCATAGGAATGAGTAGGAATAATTTCCTAAGTGCTTCATGGAATCTTCATAACTTAGTTTTCCCTTTGAACCAAGATCTTGGGATCTCCAGTCAACAAGGTAGGGTTACCATCACAAAGACTCTTACGTCGTAGGCTTTAAGCTCATTCCCTTGATATGCAGTATACTTGATCTCTCGGTAAATCTCTAAATGTACCACGAGTTTACACCATTGAGATCAACTGCTTAATGGTATTATGTCTACGACTTATACGTCTAGACTTACCATTACATATGACTTAGTATCTCATCAAATATAGCTAATCAACGATTGATTGATTTAATATATACAACATGTCACCATCAAGAAATCATCTCATGAAACTACATGCTTCAAACTAGCTTTATCTAAAGCTTTATAAATTCCAAACAATAATGTTAGAGAATTTCTATCACACACTACACTAGTCAATCATTTTTACTAGTGGATTTCAGAAAGATGGGCATTCAATATCATTATTGAAATATCACAATGCATTTCAACTTTATGAATATTCTTCAAATATTCTAATTGATCTTGCATATCCAAACAAACACCATAATTGGCTTTTATCCCATTTCATCCACTTTAGACTTAGTGTATATCATCCTTATAATCAATATAAAGGTTTTCTATCCTTTCCACCTTTACAGATACATTTCTATGATTATAAGGTATAGAAAATTGTAACTTTTAACATAAGTTACCCCCACAATTCCTCAATTAGGAATGCATGTGCAATCTAGTAAAGTTGCATCCACAAGTTTTGAACTTTACATATAAGTTCGCAACCATTAATGTTAACCCCCACATTTTTGGGTTATACTTTTGAACTTAGAGTTCATCAACTCTCTCATAGTTCAATTCATTTATCGAATAGATAATGTCCATATCGAATACTTCATGAAAGTTTAAGTACTTTCAAAGTGGTCATCAATCCACAATTTATTTCAATGGAAATAATATACAATGTACTTCAATCCAACTATCTTTTAATTTGATCATCTAAATTAAATTAAGGTCATCACATAGACCAACAATATTTTCAAACATATACCAATTTAATTGGTTCCACGATTGAAATCAAATTCAACAATGAAGAATACTAAGCATCTTGATTCACAAGAATTGCAACTTCTCCCAACATATATCACATTTGTGACATTTCACGAGATAGTATTATTTCATGTTAAATAATACTTATTCACCATATTCAAATTTAATGAACGAATCATCCATCAGTTGTGTTTTCAAAAAAAAAAAAACTCAACGAGAGGACGCACCTCTTCGAATTAATCTTTATGAAGAGATACACCAATTGAAAATTAATCATACCAAAGGTCATGATTTCTCATATGAAAAGACATATCTTTCCATCCAAATCGATTCTAGAATATTTCATAATATTCTACGAATTCCAAATAATTAAGTGGCTTAAATCTCATTATCAAATAATGATTTCCACTTAATATAATTATAACAAATCGCATTTTGTCATATTTGCATAAATCATCTCATTTAATTTCATCAAATTAATTGAGGTTATCATCATTAATATAATTTCTCATATTCCAACAAAAGGAATTTATTCCATCTTAGTCAACACATGTCGTGACTAGGAATATCAATATCTTGAGGAAAATCGCACACTTCCTCATTTAGAGATATCATCATTGATCCCAATCTCGATCAATTAAATAACCAAGACCAAATGATCAACCATTGATTTGGTACAAGCCTCGAAATACGTACATGCTTTATTCCAACCAAATATATCATGCAGATAATTTACACAAATAAGCAATTTGGCATAGTGGAATATAATTATAGACAAAAAATTCATTCAAATTCCTTCCACTATATTTACATGCTAATCGCACTTTTAAAAACTAGAAGATGCACCTTCATCATAAATGTAACACTGTGAAAGTACACAACTTTTCACACTTAAATTGTCATATCAAAAGTCATAATTAGTAAATTAAGGGAAAAGACCAAAACGTATATTCATTATTTTTATATAATAAGCATCAACAATAATTATGTTTCCATGACAGTTATAAAATGAACAGTCATCGAAACCATAAATTAGACAACTTTCCATACTCATTGAATACCAAGAGACTATCACCATCAACCAAAGTTAGTACAATTTCCAACATGAAAACATGCATCCAAAACACGACAATGTTCTATTTTGGCATGTAAACTATACTTGCAATCACGTGAACATATGCATTTAATTTATATATTCTTTTAATTAGCAGCCTCCGTTTGATCATTAAAGTATAATACACGCCACATATTTTAATGTCCATTAAGTGACTTTTGTCTTTTTCATATATCAAAATTAGATTTAATATGCATTCAAACTCACGTAAATTATGTAACCAAAATCAAACATGCACAACAAAAATTCATCTTAACCTTCAATCACTCTGCAGAAAGCACTTTAATTATCATAGGAATGAGTAGGAATAATTTCCTAAGTGCTTCATGGAATCTTCATAACTTAGTTTTCCCTTTGAACTAAGATCTTGGGATCTCCAGTCAACAAGGTAGGGTTACCATCACAAAGACTCTTACGTCGTAGGCTTTAAGCTCATTCCCTTGATATGCAGTATATATTCGAAGTCGGTAAATCACTATTTTATCTTCTCAAATCAGATTTCGGTAAGTCGAATTCTATTTCGATTTCACGAGTATAACACGGTACGTATTGATTTGAATATAACGTGCACATTTATCGGTGTAATATCTCCAACATTTAAATTACCATATTATATAGGAATAACCATACATAACTAAGGCGTAAAAAAAATCCAAGTGATCACTCAACATATCGGGCTTAATAATAGTATCATTATGAGCTATACATCTAACCCGTTTTATAAAACATAAAATATGCAATTAAATGGTAAGCTCACATTTTTTGAAATTATTCTAACATTCTCCCACTTGAATGAACATTTAATTGCTATTAAATAATAAAACAAATTTTTTGATTCTCGGGTTAATCTACATAGGTGGCCACACGTATATACCTCCAACAATAATACCTTAGAAAATCGATCAGGTCCAACAAGAATGCCAACATCGAACATAGAAATCGTTACACCATTTAAATGATGTAAGACCATTCCTCAACTGCAAATGCTAACATCCTTATCGACATGGATCCCCATCCTCCAACTAATATGGTAGTCTGAATTTAGCACCAATGGGATAAAAAAAATTATTCTAATTCATATAGGTCATCATAATGCTTCATATCAAAATGAAGTCACATTCTCTAAAAGAGACTCATCTTATGCCTTTATCTGTTATATCTCGAGATCATAATAATATCATAATAAAAGACATAAACCAAATGCATGCTCAAAATAATTTAAGGATAGAAAAAATATATTTTATTATTAGAAAGAGTTGTATCCGAAAAATATACGAATTACATACATATACCCCATTAAAGGATCAAACCAAAATGTAGTTCTTTTACATAAAGAATTCCCACTAACCACCTTTAAAAATGAATTAGGGGTGGCAAAAGGGTCGAGTAGTGCATCGGCTCGGCTTGTCAAAGCTTGTATTGTTTGGGCTCGTTTTGGGATGAGCACGAGTCCGAGTCAAGCCGGGGATGGCACACGAGCCTAAAATTCATCATGGGCTCGTAAAAAATTGAAGAAAAAGTTAAAAATAAATAAAACATGAGCTTGTGGGCCAAGCCCTTCAGCACGAGGGGCTCAAGCTCGAACGAGTTTGAGCTAGGCTAGTCAAAGTGACGAGTCAAGCTAAGAGGTGGCACCGGTTCGACCCATTGCCACCCCTAGATGAAGACAACCAAAGTACCATGGCAGCTGTTATAACTTATAATATTGCATTCATGGATGTACAAGAAAACCATCCAAACACACCCTTAATGTATATATTTTTTAAGGAAAGCCAGTTGCATAGTGGATTACCGAAGGTCATCTCAGGCATACATCCGCCGCGCTGAAACTAACACTGTCCATGGCGTTCACCGCAATCAACACTGTCTACTCAATAAGATTATCGTATAAAACTAGAATTATTAACCCAACTCGGAATCCACAGTTTGCTTCAACGCCAATTGCTCTTTCTTTCAACAGTAAGCTCATTCATTCAATTAGTTCAATTTTTTATATTGATTTTCATGTATACATGTATTTGATGTTCATGTATTTTGAATGTGGGGTTGTAGGACAGAGGCTTATAGTCAGAGCTACAGAGAATGATACCAACGAAGGTACGCTGATTTTTTCTGTTGCCTTTTTAAACTTTTGTTTAGTAAATTTGTACGTTCGTGTTTTTTTTGGAGCTTGATTCGATCAGTGTGTTTCTTGACTAAAAAAGGAGTAGTAGATTGTTATCTTTATCTGAAAAATTGAGAGAAAAATAAAAGAAACGTGTTAAGCTAAAATGTGTGTTTGAATGTATCTTTGAAATACCAGATGAAGCAACTGCTGGGAGTGGTTCAAGCATTAATCAGATACTTGGTATTAAAGGAGCCAAGCAAGAGACAGTGAGATTTGAATCTTTACATTTAATAGTTAAATGCACTTTACTCGTTGTCTTGAGTACTGAAACTATATTGAAGTCACTTATGCTTGCAATAATAACACGAGTCATTGAATATGTAAACTTCGGCACAATTCTCACTTCAGTATCAATGTTAAAGTAATTGCATATAAATGCTGGTTAAGACAATTATGTAATATTTGTCTTAAAGTAATTTAGATGTATTAAGTTAAAAGATCTGGGTTGATAAATATTCAATTTCGTGATTACCACAACTATTTAACGGAGAATCATTGGTATGTTGTAGATGGTACTAGGTGACCTTTTTTGGTGGATGCTTGTATAATTGAAATAAGACAATTTGAGTTCTTTATTTCTTGTATAGCTTTTGATCATTCTTGTGAAGCTTCTAGAATAGTTTTATGCAGCCCCTGGGGCATAACTCAGTGGTGTAAAGAACAAGAGTGAGGTAGTCTTAGTTGAGCTAGCAGCCGCAGTATGAGGGTTCGATTCCTGCCTCTGACAATGTTTGGAATTGGACTCTTTGTGGACACCAGTATGACAACTCTTGTACCCTGGCCTGTTGAGGCACATCCCGCGATTTACCTCCTCCACAATGCTCTAGGGGAGGGGCGGGGCGGTGGGGGGCCCTCAAGGTTGGGGTTCAACCTTTTAGAATAGGTTTATGCAGTTGGCTACCTAACAAAATCAACTCACCTGCATTTTTCTGGTGTTCTGTTATTTGGGAAAGTTAATTTTAAAATTTTGGTAGGACTCATAAGGAGAAAATAAATGAAAGACTCGTTTCTTGTATCTCCAAATTGATGGTGGTGGTAGTGGTGGTCGAGGGTCAATCAAGTGGAGCAAGGATAAAGATATCAACATTTATTTATTTATTATTATTAAAGTGGACTCTAATTTGCTGGAGATATATGGGGTACCTGCAGTTTACACGACTGTTTACATTTGATATGGCATTAGATTGTTACCAAATACATAAATGGATGTCCTGACACAATAATCCATCATGGGATCAGGAATGCTTTGTTCCATAACTGCTATCCTTGAACTACTTTACCTTTGTAAGTGTAACTTGGATGTGACAGCCTTGCATAGTTCAGACTCGTAAGTTTACAGTTGTACTAAAAAGTGTTACTGCTGGAATTTCCTTATTTTGGTCTGCATTATCAGTTGGTTTCTTATCATGAATATGTATGTATATGCTGCATTACTTATAGAGGTTCTTTTAATTGCAGATAATTAAAGATCATCATTGTAGAAAGAGTCGTGATTAAAATTTTGTATCTTCTTTATGGTCGAACGCTTACATGCATTTAAAATGACAGTTTAATGATTTGAAATTATGTAAAGGGAAAAGCAAACGATATCCCACAGAATATCAGAATGTCATAGTTTTAACTCTTAGCACCACGTGTTTCTACAGGATAAGTGGAAAATTCGGGTTCAACTTATGAAGCCTGTTACATGGCCTCCTCTTGTTTGGGGTGTGGTGTGTGGAGCTGCTGCATCTGGTATTTTATGCATATTTTCTTTCATATTGTTATACTCCACCAATGTATAGTGTCTGACAATCACTAGTCCGATAACATTTGTGATTTCTTGGGTGGTAATTTAACTCTCGCAGTCCTCTTTCATGGACTGATAAATGTCATTATGTTGTTTTGTATCATAGTTTCATAAAATCATGAACTTATCCATTGGTTTAGTCGTTGATTAGTTTGAATAATTGTGTTTGTCAGTCCCCCAAGTAACATCTCTGCTTTATCCCTATTGAGCAAGCTTTTGCTATTTTTTATTATACATATGCTTAACGACATCATTATATGCACTTGACATTCGTGGAATGGTTTGTCGGACTGCAACTTTGTCTTAGGGAACTTCCACTGGAGCTTGGAAGATATAGCTAAATCAGTAGTATGTATGATTATGTCTGGCCCCTGTCTTACTGGTTACACACAGGTACTTCTTATATTAATTTAAATTTGATGATTTTGCAACACTAATATGTGCCTCAAAATTCCGACTGTGTATGCTGTGCTTAAATTTCTAGACACTAAATGATTGGTATGATAGAGAAATTGATGCTATTAATGAGCCTTACCGTCCAATTCCTTCAGGAGCAATATCTGAGAATGAGGTATATAATATTTCAGGCTGTTCTATTGAATGGACATGATCATCATGATCTTGTTTCTGATGCTTGTTCATTTCGAAAAACTGATATTATCAGGTGATTACGCAAATCTGGGTGCTGCTTCTTGGAGGCCTTGGGTTGGCTGGTCTATTAGATGTGTGGGTGGGTTTTCAAAATATCCGTCTTTTTTATTCTATATAGTCTAAATTTCTCCCTAATATTTATTACTTCATAGGCAGGGCATAATTTTCCTGTAATATTATTACTTGCCATTGGTGGTTCCTTGGTATCCTACATCTATTCAGCACCACCTCTAAAGGTAATTCCATCACCTTCACACTCCAATACAAAAGTCTGATTTCTTAAATGCTTAATGATTATCACTGACTTCAATTGTTCCTACACAGCTCAAGCAGAATGGATGGATTGGTAATTTTGCCTTGGGAGCAAGCTATATAGGTTTACCTTGGTTGGATATCCTCAACTTAATTGCAACATATTATAGTAGGATTTGTCTGAAATGCTTTTGATAATTGTGTTTCTAAACAAATCTGCAATTTGGTCTTCTTCAATACAACAAAACCCAAAATCCAAAACTGAAAGTAACTAGTTTTTATAAATATGATAAAATAAATTTATCATTTGCATGTGATAATTTTTATTTCTCCATAACACACCTTGTATTGATTTCTGAGTGGCAGGTGGGCTGGTCAAGCTTTGTTTGGGATCCTTACGCCTGACAGTATTATTCTAACCCTGCTGTATAGCATAGCTGGGGTATGCTATCTGTTATCACATCTTGATGCTTATATTAGGACGTATACAACTAGATTCCATTTTTTTTGTTTCCATCTATATGTTTTAGCTAGGTATAGGAATTGTGAATGATTTCAAGAGTGTTGAAGGAGACAGACTATTGGGACTACAGGTTCCTTTTATTTGCTAATTTTCACATAAACAATTGTCACTAGTGTAAGCAAACATATAGCATGTGAACTGGTGATCTTTGTATCGTGATTCTCAGTCAATCCCAGTAGCTTTTGGATCTGAGACTGCCAAATGGATCTGCGTTGGCGCTATTGACATAACTCAGATATCTGTGGCAGGTACCATCCACTGTTGATCTCGATGAAATTATTATGTGAAATACATGTTACCACACTAAGCGATATTTTTCTGTGATTGGCGATTAAAAGTTTGCTAATCCATCTTCCGCATATAATGTCATATTGAGGATGACCTTGGCTAAAATTTTTAATGTTGTTCTCTTTAATTACCATTTGAAGGCCACGTTCCCACTAGGGGTGGGAAAAGAATCGAAAAACTGATCAAACCGAATCGACTCAGGCGGTTTGAACCGACAGGTTCGGTTAATTTTTAATCATTAAGATGGTGGGTCGGTTAAACAACCAACCCATCTTTGAAACCAACCTAACCCGATTATACATATTATATATTTTTCTAGTTTTAAAATTTGATTTTTAAGTTTTCTTAAAAAATTAAATAATAAATCACACAATCTATTATATTTCTCTCAAATCTAAATCCTTTTGTCGTCTACCAAAAGATTAGAAGGAAGTGAAGCCTAGTCCCCCTTTGATGCAAAAATTATATTAATTATGTCTTTGCAATAAGAGGAAAAACTTTGGGAATGGGATTGGGGAATGGTGCCTACTGCCCATCCCCATTTGATTCAAATTTATGTTAATTATGTCTTTGCAATAAGAGGAAATCTTTCTTCAATTAACATGTACAAAATTGTTTTTGTTATTTTAATCTAGATCGTGTATTTGTATTAGAAGCCTTTTTCTTTTTGACATCAAGGATGATCTTTTATTGATACACACTATGCAAGTAAAAAAATAGATTTAGTTGAATTTGCGCTCAAAACCAAACATGCAGGCAATTTTTTATCCGGTCAAAGTCCAAACTGAACCACTCCAAACTGATTTGGTTTGGTTCGATTTCAGTTTTAGGTTAGACCCATGTCCAGGCCTAGTTCCAACTGTTAACGGTGTGGGAGATATAAGAGGCAACTGGGCTTCAACTGGAGCTTGTTAATATGAATGGAGGTGGTGTATACTGTAAAAAACGGGCATGTATCCAAGCCGTTAAATCATACGTAATGTCTGCTTTGAGAAAGTCTGTATCCATCTTACTCGTAATGGATTAGTTTCGCGACCCTCAGCATTTGAACACAGGACTTCTACATTATGAGAGATCAAGTATGAGTTAATGGCTTGGACAAAGCTCGGGTCATTACATATACTTTATATAGCAAGAACAAAAACTGAACCTTATTCCTGATATAATTGATATTGATTGGCTTCCATAAAGCCTTTTTTTCCACTATATTCAATCGTTGCTGCATCCCATGAAAGATCCAAAGTATCTAAATTTGTAGTAACTACAAGATAACATGTTAGTTTTAGTTTTTCTCTTGCATTTCTTTTGCAAATAGGGGCCTTTTTTACACTATGCGATCTTAGAGATATTTTCTATGGCAAAATGTAGAACTGACCTTTAATATAATAGGTATGCTCCTATTAGACAGTATTCATATAGCACTTCAAAGGAGTTTTATGCTGCAATGTACATTTCGAAATTTCCAGATGAGATTGTTGTAAATCATTTGACGTGTCTTCTCCACTCTGTTACATAATAAAACTGGAATGAAATTATTGGTATATGAACAAGTGAAGTTTATATTTTGTAAGCCAAGCATTTTGAGCAAGAGCTACAATGTAATAATAGTTGTGAATAAGAATAAGCTAAAACAATATGAATAAATGCTTATGACTGATGCTCATGTCATTATTGAAACAATGGAATTTATACGGTGCTTGTTTATTTATTGAATTAAAAATTGATTTTATAATTGTACTGCAGGTTATCTTCTCGGTGCTGGAAAGCCGTACCATTCTTTAGCACTTCTTGGCATGATCGTTCCACAGGTTTTTTTTCAGGTAATGTTACCTTTCTTACCACTTTTCACAACTAGCTCTGCACTTTTTGTTATTACTACAGCTTTGAGGTAGATATTTTTAGAAAGCTACCTCACATTTCAAACTTTAGCCTGACTGCTTAAAATTGAAAGCTTCCATCCCCCTCGGGAAAAAAAAAAGGAAGACCAATAACTTGTATGCAGGGCACACGCTGTTAGAGTATCATCAGCATTTCCATAATATTATGAAGAATCACTCAAAAGACACAGTTTACTTTTTTACATAACCATTCTATAAGCTGCTGGAAGATCTGATTTTATTGTTGGCGAGTTCTGTACTTGTGATTCTTGAAATCAGTGGTGGAGGCAGGTGAAAAATTATATGAAATTTTTATTTGTAATATTATATTTTGTGTTTGAAATGCCATAGTTAAATTAGGCCCTCACTGATTTTGTGTCCTTGGCTCCGCCACTGCTAGGAATGCAAATTTAAAACTTCAGTTTTGATGAAGAGTTACCAAAAATGTTACACATAAAGCTGTGATATGCTTCTGACTCGTGAATGTACACTGCAGTTCAAATACTTCCTCAGAGACCCGATTAAGTATGATGTCAAGTATCAGGTACCTCGTCTTTCCTTGTGCAGCTATAGCTATATTGTCAAATATTCCTCATCCTGTTATTTGAAAATTAAATGAATTGTATATACAATTCTGATGTACAATTACAACGAACCAAAGATTTTAGTCTCATATAAACGATCTTTTTTGTCTATGTATACTCAAGATAGACGATGTTCTGTTTCAGGCTAGTGCACAACCATTTCTTATACTTGGTCTATTGATCAGCGCTATGGCAACTAGCCATTCATCTTCGTCTCCGTAGTAAAGTTGACATCAAAAGTGTAGGAGAAGAGAAAACAAGCTAGTCTAAATCCACTGAAGAAGCTGTAGCTTTTGCAACATGGAACTCTTGAAAGAATAGTGTGTGGGTGTGCGCCTTTTTTTTTTTTTGGTAGCAATTTCTTTTTTATCAGGGAAGATGCTCAAGTCTAATTGTTGTATTAATTATGTCCAGAAGTTTTGATATCACTTGTTGTGTTAATTATGCATACTAATTGTTGGAAATTCAAATATCACATATCGTCTATACCACTTGATATGAAATCAATTACCGGATTGAGATGTTATAGTTATATAGCATAATAATGAAGTATATGATCACACACAAAAGAATAAAAGAAGATAAGAAAATATGGTAGGGGAATTAGAAGATTTTATTGCACCACAAATAATGAAGATGGAAAAATATTATAATGATCTTAAAAACTAATAATCACTTTTTTCACAATATAAAATTGTATAGAATAGCCTAATATTTATAAGAAATATGTAGGGAACGTCTAAACCCTAATAGATGAGTTGTAATTGAAGTAGAATGTCAAAAACCGTGTTAAAATGCGAAAGGGGCCTGAGTCTGAAAACCTTATT
This sequence comes from Fraxinus excelsior, assembly GCA_019097785.1. Lineage (NCBI taxonomy): Eukaryota > Viridiplantae > Streptophyta > Magnoliopsida > Lamiales > Oleaceae > Fraxinus > Fraxinus excelsior. The sequence continues at coordinate 18,959,468 of CM032632.1, forward strand.
GCTCGAGTAATAAGCTTGCGACAGGTCTATCACTCAAGTGCTAGATGGGTGATAGGCAAGTGACCAAGTCTTGGGAAAAAACTTACAGGTGTTGCTCGAGCGGCCAGCTAGCAAAAATGCTGTGACTTTTCTTTCCGGTCCACATCTTCAAGTCGAATACAAATTCTAACTCTTAATAAGGCTTTCAAATAGAATTTCAACTTAAATAAAATTCAAATGGCATTCCAAACTCAATTCCTCTTGATGTGTAATTCAATTAAAATTCTTCATTTACTTCAATAGAAAATTCGAGTCACGCCCAAATTCTAACACTAACTAAATGGGTTCTTCTCCCTCAAACTCTTAAATTTGTTGTGAATCTTGAATTTGGAATAGTCTTGGTAAGACATATTGATTACTTGATTTATTGAATGACAGAATTAAAGAGGATGGGATTAGTAAGGTTGTATCAAGGTATTAAAGTGTATTGTTGTTAGTGGAAATTACATAATTCTAAGGGTTTAAAGTTTAGAGTTCAAAAATCAGGGGCCAAACTTTTTTTTTCAAAAATCAGGTGATATATAAAAATCATAATCATAATTTTTCACTCTACCCCCTCCTCTCTCTCTCTCCTCCCCTCCCCTCTCTTCGTCGCTCCCCTCCCTCTCATTTCCCCTTCCCATCCCATTGTTGCCGGCAGCAGCGGTTGTCGGCCACCTTAGGTGTGGCAGATTGGTGGTTGTTGTTGACGGATCTATCATTGGTGGCAGCGGCGGATCTATCGTTGGTGGCAGCGGCAGATATGTTGTTGTTGGGGTTCAGTTTTCGTCCGTGTGTTTTGTGGCTGGTTAGTTTGTGTTGGTCTATCTGTGACCAAATATTGGTGGTAGCGACGGTGGTCTGTGCCAAATGTTTGGTAATCTGTGACCACATGTTTGGTAATATCTGTGATCAATTACTCATCTGTGAACTAAAAATTTAATAATATGTGACTCAAAAATAATCTGTGACCAACTAATTTAAAAATTTGCGACCTTAAAATAATCTATGATATACAAATTTATTGATCTAACCCCGAAATAATCTGTGATAAAAAATTTGACAATATGTGACCACTAAATAAATTTGTAACTTATAATTATGAATATGTGACCATTAATCACAAACTGTGATTTTATTATTTTTATTTAATAAATATTTTTAATTAATTAAATTGATACCTGATTTTTGAATTTTCATACTATTTACCTTACTTTTGAATTGAGGTAAAGAATATACCTTAAATATGAATTTTTCCCTTGTTATACGGTTTTGTGCTGTGCCATATTAGAAGAAAATATAAGTATTGATTTTTTTTTAGGACCTGTCTGGACATGATTTTGGAAATTAAGAATTGATTTTTTGTCCATTTTGGTCTGACACGCCAGACACAGAATGCAACAGCTTTGTTTGATTATTTTGCTGTTGCACAAATCAACGATAAAAAAACCATTTATTTTGCAACTTAAAAGCACTCCCAGACAAGCCGTTAATATTTCTCTTGAGCTTTCAAAAGTAAAGTTGCTTCGCACCGCAAGAAATTAAATGAAATACATTTGAATAACTTACTTTTCACTTAGAAAAGGTATATATATATTTTTAAAGCAACTCTTACGATTTTATCAAAATTAATAATTTATTTATTTTTAATAATAGAAGATTGTCTAAGTGGAAATTAAGTTTCTTTCAAAAATTAGGTGCAAACTATTTTCTTTCAAATATTAGGTGCACCCCCACCTCATCTCACCCAGCTCAGCCCAGCCCAACCCAGCCCATCACATCCCATCCCACCCCACTGTAACCCCACTCAATAAAAATTACGTGACTCTTATCCCTCTCTGTTTGGCCACCATCACTACCAACTCTGGCGCTTCACTGAAAACCAACCATCATAGACGTGTGCAGATCAATGCGTGCAGCAACGATGGTTGTTGGATGTTCGGGATAGTTTCTTCCTCTTCCGATTTGATCCAACTTGCTCTGTCAAATTTTTGTCGTGGCTTTTATTGGCGGTGGTTGACGATTTGCAAATGGTGGTGGTGGTGCGGCGATGATGGTAAGGTGGCGTGTTATTCTGTTGGTGTCAGTGGTGGTGAAAATGGTGGAATGATGTGGTGTGAGATGGGATGAAGAGCGTTTGTTACCAATTATTTGGGTCATAATGATCAATAAAATAATTAATTTGTGATCAATAAATAATATGCGACATAAAAAGAAGTGTGATTGTGACTTTGCGATTGTGACATTATGATATTTATGAATGATATCATAATTGTGTTATTGTAACATTTGACATGTTATCGTGACATTGATCTGTTATAAGGTGATCACCTGATTTTTGAAACTTTATCACAAGTTTCTTGTTTTTGAAAGTATATATGTATTGTTCTTATCTAATCTAAAACTCACTTATCTATACGTAAGATTTAGGAGTAAATAAGTTCACTGACAAGAAATTTTTACTTAATCACTTATAAGTGATGTTTGAGTAAATAAATAATTAATTATACTTGTTTACTAAAATGTGAGACCATGACGTGCATAATTTGTCTAGTTTCGCCACAGTAAACTATTTAATTATGATACATGAATAATTAATGTTAATTTGATTTGTTTGGATACGCCAATGGTGGTTGCGTTTTGAAAAGTATTGTCAATGATCGCTCAAGTTGCTTTCTCTATGATATTTGTCACTTAAGTTCTTAATGTTACCCTATTGGTGTGCTGTATAAAATTAGGATCATGCTATAAGTACATAATCACTTACATAATACATTACATAATGAACATGTGGCGCGCATCCATCAACAGTCTACCATTTTTGACTTTTCCACACTTCACATTCACGGTCAGATTTCTTCCACGTGGGCTTATGTAATCTATTATGTACAATGATTATGTACATATAGATTTATCCATAAAATTAAGGGTGTGTTTGAGTCACGTTATTTTGGAAGAATGCATTCTAGAATAATAGATTGATGGAGAATGTGTGGTTCAAAAATAATGAAAAGTTATTGATGTGATGAAAAATATTATTTTATTGAAGAATGTGTAGTTGAAAATAAGTAGAAAAATGAAAATGAAAATTTTAATGTGTACCAAACAGGGACTAATAATACATTACCTTATTTAACCTCTAGTTAGAATTCACCTTTTCTAATGCTATAATTTTACTCATAAAAAAATGAGTAATTAATACATAAATAATACTTTTGAATTCAATGAAATATATAATTAAAATTGATATTTATCTTCATAAAATAAAATTAATTAAAGAAAACCTGACAACAGCTTAACCTTTTTTTCTTAAACTCATTTTAAACCATGCCTGTATCAAATTTTATGTTAATTTTTTTAATTATGTTCCTATTAATGTAATAATTTAAAATACCGTTTCAAAATAATTCAATGGCATATTTTCTCAGAACTTCAGGTAATTATACTTTCTCAAAACTTCAAGTTAAATAAGATTTAACTTCCAATTATGTAGATGCAACCATTACTTAGAGAAACAGAGGAAAGAAGCTCCAGAGTTCCACACAGCACCACAAAAACTCGTTCACTGTGAAACTGAATTCGCAGTTTCGCACAGACCTCATTAACACAGGAAGAACTCCAACCAGTAGTCATTAGTGCACTAACTGGTTTTGCGTAATGCATTTTGATTTGAAATTGCATCTTAAAAGTTAACCTTATTAAGAAGAACCGTCCAAATTCTTACAAATCGTACCCTCGGGCCCGTAGCTTCAATATTTTTATCTTTATTTAATGTGAAATTTTATCCCTAAACATACCACACAACATAATAACTCTACCAATCTTGAAATTCATGTACTCATTTTTTGAGTTCTAATTGTATCGAATTATTCGTTTGAACTTAATGGATTCTAATATTATATTAAGACGGGTCCATCAACCTTATAAGGAGGAGCAGTCCAAATTTTTACAAGTTGGTTCATATGTAAAATTTTATCCTTGACATTTCAGATTTGCAAAGAATACATGATTTTAGAAGGAGATGAACAGTCCGACGAGCAGAAGATATAACAAACCAATATATACAAACGCAGACGACAGACAGACTGTTGAGAAACAAACAAAGACTAGTTAGGAATGAACTAATTGCCTCAGAACTTAGTTCATCATAGGCTGGCCTCAGAAAGGTCACTTTCATCATAGGCAACAATTAGGGAAAAGGAGCAGCTCAGTACATAAAGCCAACTCTACTTTATCCCTCTTATGTATTGTGCAGCAGAATAGGACAGGAGACCGTTGGTTGTATAGTCTATATAAGCCATCATCATTCACCCATTGTAAATCAGAACAAAGAGTTAATATCATTACATTGTTCATCATTTTTATCTCTCAAATTCAACATGGTATCAGAGCAGGTTTCAAACCTGTAGAAGCAAAAGGCCAACAGAGCCTAAGAAATTTTTCACATTCAAACCATGTCTCAACACACAGACAACACCAAGATCACAAGCATAGCACTCAATGGCAACAGAAATTATATGCCCTGGTCCAGATCAGTTACGATCGGTCTCAGTGGCAAAGGCAAACTACAATTTGTCACAGGCACCAAAGAAAAACCCAAACCCATTGATCCCCAGAAACCAACAGAAACAGAGATAGCCAAAATCGAAGAATGGCAAACCACAGATCACATGGTTATGTCATGGATGCTAAACACAATGGAGCCACACATTTCCAACATGTTCATGTACTACAATTCGTCGAAAGAAGTGTGGGACAAAGCCAAGAAATTATATGGCCAACAGAAGAACTTTGCCCACATTTTCAGCCTCAAACAGGAGATTTCAAAGATCAAACAAAGCAACCAAAGCAACATGCAATTGGTGACAGAATTAGTTTCAAAATGGGAGGAACTCAACACTTTTCTCCCACCAACAACAGACAAGGTCGAAATTCAGAAAAGGAACGAGCATGATTTAATTTTTACTTATCTGGGAGCACTCGACGCAAGTTATGAGGTAGCCCGATCCCAAATCCTCCTCTCAGCCGAAATGCCAAGCTTCGACGATATAGTAGCAACAATCGAGCAAGAAGAATCCCGAAGAACACTCATGAACCCACAACAATCAGAAAATTCCGAAAACAATCGAGCCTTTAAGGCTCAACATCCAATCCCTAATTTCAGAGACACGGCCAAAACAAGGGGGATCTCAACAGCCGACTGGTGCGACCACTGCAAACGTGCAGGGCACAACCAAGAAGGCTGTTGGATCCTTCATCCTCATCTCCGGCCGGCTCGAAACAAGGGGGAGAGAGGAAATTGGAACGGAGCAAGAAGGGAGAGGCGATTTGGAGGATTCGGGGGTGCAAGCAGAGGCGTCGTGTTTTGCCCTAATGAAGGGCCTGGACTTGGACTGGGAGCTGGGCCTGGACTTGGAGTCGAGCATAAAGGGGATAATGGGCCTGGACTTGGAGTTGGACATAAGGGGCATAATGGACATGGGCTGGCTGGGCTTGGATTTGGTCAAGAATTGGGCCAACCTAATTTAAATGAAGATAATGGGCCTTCCAGAACTCCTACAGCCCAATTGACACAACTTCTGGGCCAACTAAATGGTTTGTTACAACAACAAACTTCAGGTTTTGTACACTCTAAACCCGATTTAAATAATTTAAATATTTCTAAAATTGCTAATTTCTGTCAAAATACGAGTAAATGGATTATTGACTCTGGTGCTACCGATCATATGACATGGGACAAAAATAAAATTCAAAATATCGCCCAAATTAAGGAACCTCAGCACGTAGTTGTTGCGAATGGAAATAAAGCTCAAATTTGGGGCTCTGGTATAGCCAGACTTTTTTCAAAAAACGTTAAAAATATTTTATACTTACCGGGCTTTAATTCAAATCTATTATCTGTTAGTAAAATAACTCAAAATTTAAATTGTAATGTTATATTCTCACCAGATAGAGTGACCTTTCAGGATCGAGAATCAGGGAAGAAGATTGGTGAGGGTTTTTTAAAAAATGGACTTTATTATCTTGAAGAAATTCCCAATAGATGTCATGTATCAGTCAATTCTACAAATCAGGACAAGTTGCTGCATTGGAGATTTGGTCATCCATCTGATCAAGTTTTAAACAAACTATTTTGTTATAATCTTAACTCTACCAATTGCGATGTTTGTAAGTTTTCCAAGCAAACTAGGTTACCGTTTTCCTTATCTACCAATGTTTCAGAAAAATGCTTTGACTTGATTCACTCTGATGTGTGGGGGCCGGCACCTGTGGATTCTTATAACAATTTTAAATATTTTGTTACATTTATCGATGATTTTTCTCGTACTACTTGGATTTATCTTTTGAAAGGGAAAAATGAGGTTTTCTCATGTTTCCAAGAATATTTTGCCTTTATTGAAAATCAATATGATGCAAAAATCAAGATTTTTAGATCTGATAATGGGACAGAATATGTAAACAAAAACTTTTTAGACTTTTTTAAATTAAAAGGAATTTTACATCAGACTACCTGTATTAACACACCTGAACAAAACGGAGTTTCCGAAAGGAAAAATCGTCACCTACTTGAAGTCACTAGGTCTCTTCTCTTCCAAAGTAATGGCCCAAAATCCTACTGGTCAGACGTCGTATTAACAGCTACTTACCTTATAAATAGATTGCCTAGTGCTAGGTTGAAAAACATGAGTCCGTTAGAAATTCTTAAAGGTAGGAAAATTGACCTTGACCATATACGGGTCTTCGGCTGTACATGTTTCGTACACATAAAAAGACATGACAAATTGGATAAAAACTCGGTTAAAACCATGTTCTTAGGATATTCTTCTGAAAAAAAGGGATATAAGTGTTATGATCCCAAGACTCATAAACTTTATTTCTCACGTGACGTTTCCTTTTTTGAAAATACGCCCTACTATCAACAAAATGAACAAAATCATATGCAAAGTCAACCAATTATGTTATCACCAAATACTTTCTTTTTCCCGGAAGAAACAAATCAAGAACAGGTTGAGCATGAGGAGGATGAACAAACTGGTAGAACAAGTGCAATTTCTTCAGGGGGAGAAGAAGACGAGGAAAATGAATCAAGTGAGGAATCAACTCAAGAAGAAATTGTCTTGAGAAGATCCAGTCGACAAATTCGACCTCCTGCCAGATTAAGGGATTATGTATCCCATCAGGTGATGTATCCAATTCAAAATGGTGATGTATCCCATCAGGTAATGTATCCTATTCAAAACTGTATCTCCTATACACAAGTTTCTCCTGAATATCGGGCCTATTTGGGTAATATATCCAAACAAACCGAACCCACGAACTTTAATGAAGCCACCCAGGATCCTATCTGGCGTAAGGCTATGAATGAAGAACTTCAAGCTTTAGAAAAAAATGACACATGGGATATTGCCCACTTACCAAAGGGAAAGAAACCCGTAGGCTGTCGATGGGTCTATAAAATCAAATACAATAGTGATGGTACGATTGAAAGATATAAGGCTAGGCTAGTTGCCAAAGGTTTTACCCAAACCTACGGCATTGACTATCAAGAAACCTTTGCACCAGTAGCAAAAATGAGCACCGTTATAATTCTATTATCTGTAGCTACCAACTCAGGATGGAATCTGTTTCAAATGGATGTTAAAAATGCTTTCCTTCAAGGAATTCTGGAAGAAGAGGTCTATATGACTCTTCCCCCAGGCCATAAAAATACTTCAGATCCATCGCTAGTGTGTAAGCTAAAAAAGTCAATCTATGGTCTTAAACAATCTCCAAGGGCGTGGTATGCCAAACTAAGTCTTTCCCTTTTGAAAAATAACTTTATCAAAAGCACCGCCGATTCATCTATGTTTGTCAAACACTCACAAAATTCCACTACTATTATTTTAGTCTATGTTGACGACATTATCATCACTGGGAATGATAATGAAGAAATTAAAAAAGTCAAACGACACTTGAAAGACGAATTTGATATCAAAGACCTTGGAAAACTCTCATATTTTCTTGGAATAGAAATAGCTCACTCCAGCAAAGGCCTATTCCTATCTCAAAGAAAATATGTCATTGACTTGTTAAAAGAAACTGGTAAGCTAGGAGTTAAAACAGCCGGAACCCCAATGGAAACCAATGTTAAACCTGGACCAGAAAATGGTGATCTACTACCTGACATAGGACAATATCAAAGGTTGGTAGGGAAACTTATCTATCTTACAGTTACCAGACCTGACATTGCATTTGCAGTAAGTGTTATAAGCCAATTTATGCATGCCCCACGTACCAGTCACTTAAGTGCCATTGATAGGATACTAAGATATCTTAAAGGCACTCCAGGTCAAGGAATTTGGATGCGGAGGAATAACTCTAATACTATAATTGGTTTTTCTGATGCAGATTGGGCCGGGAGCTGCGATAGAAGATCAACCACAGGCTTCTGTACCTTTGTAGGTGGCAACTTGGTCACTTGGAAAAGCAAAAAACAAAATGTTGTAGCAAGGTCAAGTGCAGAAGCGGAGTATCGTGCTATGGCATCCACAGCAAGTGAACTCATTTGGATCAAGCAACTGCTTAAAGACATGAAGACAGAATACATAGGGGCTATGCAAATGCACTGCGACAATCAAGCTGCGCGACATATTGCATCCAATCCAGTTTTTCATGAGAGAACCAAACACATCGAAGTCGACTGTCACTTTGTTAGAGAAAAAGTACAGTCGGGAGAAATAGAAACTCCATTCGTTAGAAGCAAAGAACAATTGGCGGATATCTTCACCAAGGCACTCGATAAAACCAGTCATTTTAACATTCTTGGCAAGTTGGGATCAATCAACTTATTCGAACCCAACTTGAGGGGGAGTGTTGAGAAACAAACAAAGACTAGTTAGGAATGAACTAATTGCCTCAGAACTTAGTTCATCATAGGCTGGCCTCAGAAAGGTCACTTTCATCATAGGCAACAATTAGGGAAAAGGAGCAGCTCAGTACATAAAGCCAACTCTACTTTATCCCTCTTATGTATTGTGCAGCAGAATAGGACAGGAGACCGTTGGTTGTATAGTCTATATAAGCCATCATCATTCACCCATTGTAAATCAGAACAAAGAGTTAATATCATTACATTGTTCATCATTTTTATCTCTCAAATTCAACAGACAAACAGTAGAAAACTACGTACGAAGGATTAACGTCAATAGAACTCTATTATGCGTGACATGACTACTTCAGTAGAACATTCATTTCCTAAACTTGGATTCATCAATGTCAATCCCTTCCTCGGCCACGCGTTCGCCACCGGACTTGTCAATGGTGCTCAAGCCGCCTTTCCGGCCCATCTCTTGATACCCTTCTCTTCCAATCTGCTCCTTCCTAGTCTGTCCTCCTCGGCTTCCCATTTCCTGGTACCCTTCTGTCCCCAGCTGTTCCCGACGAGTCTGCCCTCCTCGGCTTCTCCCTGCATCAACAATACCAATACCATTCATCGAAAACAGAAAACCCCATTGAGCATAAAAGGAAAAGATAATACCTTCAGCCAGATGCTCCTGAGCTTCCAGGCTCTTGCCTCCAGTACCACCTGGAACCACTGTCTCTCCTTGCCTTGCCCGTGCGTCAAGCTCAGCTCGCTCCTGCTCCGATGCCATTTTTCTCTTCCTTTCTTTGCTGTCTATCAAGTTGTCACTAATTTAACAATTTCTCATGCAGCTTGCTAAACGTACTCTGATATATATAGAGAGAGCTGTAAATGACTGGTCAAGGACCAAAACGAAGAGAGAGCGACAAGTGGTTGCTGACGCAGCCTTTTATGTTGACACGTGGTGCTGACTCATATCATAGAAAGAAGACACCTATCCACATAATACTATAGGATGCGCTCATATAAAATAAATTTTTAAATAAAATGAAGGAACAATGAGTTTATTGGATTTACAGATTTTGGTTCTTTAGTAAAATAATATAAATTGGTTCTTACTATTATTAGTAACTAAGTAAAGAGTTTACTAAAGAAAATGTTATGCAATAAAGACAGTTATATAATGGAAAATTGGATGGTTCCAAGCCTTTGTATATATTGCATAATTGGTCAGAACCTTTCAAAAATTGAGCAAATGGTCTCAAACTATTTCATTTTTTGGAGTAGATGGTTATTTTGATTCTTGAATAGATTCCATTCAAAATGACAGTGAGTTTGCCACGTGGACAAAAAATTATTTTAAGGAAAAATTATATATGTAGTCCCAACTTTGACGGAAGTAACAATCATGTCCTTTTACCAAGTGGATCTATTTGCAAAAAATAAAATAAAATAAAATAAAATGTTTGGAATCATTTATGCCATTTTAAAAGGTTTGGATCAATTATGCAATATGTGCAAAGGTTTGGGTCATTTACACCAATTTCCCTTAAAATAATAGTCCGAAAGGAATTTTCAAATTTATTAGTTCTTGATGGGTTTAATTATAAATCTTATAACGTGATGAAAATGAGTTAGATAGTAGTTGTAAGTCCTAAATAATATGTGTAAAATTAAAGTTTAATTTGACCTTTAGCTTATAAAGAACTTATACTGAAATTCAAACAAGCACTACTTTTAAATTAAGATTCTATAGCAAGTTCAAATTCAACTAAGTTCCGTAGTTAAATATAGGGATGACAAAAAAACTCGCCGGCTCGGGCTCGGTTACAACGAGTCGAGGCTCGGGTCGAGCCTCATTTTTTTGGCAGGGCTTTAATGGCTCGCCTCGGCTTGAGCCTAAAAAAGTTCGAGCCGAGTCCGAACTTTTTTCTTTAATTTATAGTACGTATAAACCGCACAAATTTTAAATTTTTTAAGTAAACAATATAGATTGGATATTAAAAAAACCAAAAAAATCGAGCCGGCCCGGCCTGCTAAGGCTTGGACTGAAAGCTCGGGCCGAGCCTTATTTTTTTTGACCGGGCTCGAATCAGCTCGGGCCGAGCCTTATTTTTTTTTACCGGGCTCGAATCAGCTCGGGCCAAAAAAAACTCGGCATAAAAAAGCTTGAGCCGAGCCCGAGCTTTTTTTTTTTCCCTGCTCGGCTCGTTGACATAGCTAGCTAAATGATATGGTCTGCTTTTGAAAAAAAGAACGATTGTTTCACTTTACAATCAAGACAATAAAATAGAAAAACTTCACCCTTGAAACACATTTTAACACACGCACTCTCTTTTCAGTCGACGGTACAAGTTTTGGTCCATGAAATTAAACATGATTAACTTTCATCGCATTGGTTACCTTGACGTACTTGACATATTATTAAAGCTTATGATTTTTTGGAAAATACTACATCGATTGTGTCATTGTCTTGGTCTTGTTTGTGATCATCAATTTATAAAAAAGAAGCTATGGTCTTTGGTATTCTAGTACCTACCAAATAATTTATGCTTTATCCCCTTTTTACTTTTTCTCATAAATTTATTAAATCTCCATTATATTCAAAGATAGAGGATTTTGTTAAGGTCTGGTTCAAAAGTATTGATCTCTTGGTATTTACAAAGCGTATATTTGTAATAGTATTAACAATCCCTTTCAATGGGCTGACATCTCTTTCGCGCCTTTGAAATTTAGATTTATGACTTTGTACTTTCGTTATTGTTGTGAATTGATCGCGAGATAATAACAAAATAAAATAAACAAGAATACAAAGATTTTACGTGAAAACCCAAAATAGAAAAGAAAAAAAAAATCACGAGCAAATGAGGAGAATTTCACTATAATCAATAATGAATGTATTTACAAATCAAGATTTCAATATTCTCAATTAAGATTTAAGGTCCTCAAGATATTGTATGACTGTTGCATATACAATATAGGTCGTGGCTGCTTATATATGAGCCCTAAAAATTAAGTTGTAGATGAATGGGTGTAGAAAAAGCGCGTCAAAATATGAAATGGGCTCGGGCTAGATAAATATGCTGCTCAAGCGACAACCCATAGGCTAGTTGGCAGTGGGGCATTGGACGTATGGCACTGGGCACCGACTTTCGGGACATATTTGCATCCAATGCTTCCGATTGTGCTTAAGCGTCGCGATCATGGCGTTAGGACGTTCGACTATTTGAGTTATATTACAATAAATCTCCACCTTGAATCAAATTTCAATACAAGGAACTCCAAAATGCATATCTAAAGTAAACACCACTCTACCTCTTCAAAACGTCCCAATGTACTAAATCAATAACAAACACCAACTAAGTTCAAATAATGCTCAAACTTAGTAATGGGAAGTAGTTTTGTCATCATATCAGCATGATTTTCTTTGTTTCAACCTTGTTTACTATAATATAATCACGAGCAATCACATTACAAACAAATTATACTCAATGTCAATGTGTTTAGTCCTCTCGTGAAACATTCAATTCTTATTCAGAAAGATAACACTCTGACTATCACAATATACTTTAAAAATCCACAAGTCTTCATTGATTTCACCAATCAATCTCATCAACCACATAGCCTCCTTACATGCATATGTAATTGTTACACCATATTCATTTATAGCCAAAGTCAAGGAATTATTTAGTCAACACCAAATGTTCAACTAGTCAAAGTCAAAGTCAATTAGGTACTTAAATGAAATAAATCATTTTATTAAGGTTTATTTTATAATTGACAATAATTGAGGGTTTAGATGGATTAAATATAAAGTTGGGGATGTACTTACCTATTATTGGGAGTTGTATTACCAAATGCTATATTAATTGGAAGATGAGGGACTTTCTTTGCAAATATGGGATGTGGAGGACAAGTGTCACTTTTCAGAACACATTTCTCATTTTGGCTGAGGCGGAAGTCGGAACCGATACAGAAAATTGAAAACGGGAAAGCTGGGAAGAAAAGAAATGAAAGAAGGGAAAAAGAAAAAGGAAGGAGGAAAAAGTAAAAAAGGAAAAGAGAAGGGAAGGGAAGGGAAGGGAAGGAAGGTAAAAAAAAAAAGTATAAGGTTTTTCACTTCTTCTATTCCAAGTAGGGGTGGGCGTGGGTTGGGTTGGGTTGGGTTGGGTCGATTTTTGCCCCAACCCAAATCCAACCCAACACGATCGGTTATCTAAAATCAAACCAACTCAACCCGATTAAATGTTGAAACCCAACCCAACCCAACACAATCAAGTGTCGGTCGGGTTGAGTTGGTCGGTTTTGGAGTAATGGCTAAAGACAAGTAAACGAAGAATAAAAGAGGAAAAATTAGTAGATAAAGCCATATTGATTCACAGCAGAAGATTAACAAAGTAAATTTCCACCATTCATTTTTAAAAAAGATTAACATTTTCATCATTAGAATTCAAAGTAGAAGAAAATCCTAAGTGGGATGACTTGTTAGCTCAATCTTTTTAAGTTCAGCCTCTAGACTTGCTTTCTTGTTGTTCTCCCAAACCCCAATGGGAGATATATTTTTCAGAACTCTAGAAATAATTTCAGCATACATTTAATTTAATAAATTGCATACATAAATTATGTAGCCATTATATGCTCATCCAGCAGGAAGCAAAGATATACAACAGATTGCAGTCAATAATGAACAAACTAAGCCTTATTTAATTCTTTGTAAATTTTGGGTCAGCTAACAAATTTGGGCATCGTGGTATAAAATAATAGTCACCGAGTCTAATTGAAATGTAATTCATTTCAAGTCTTAGCACAGGATATTTGGGTTCTTTTAGCCTGAAGTGAGTCTTTAGCTCATTTACCAAAACATTTCTTAGTCTTCTTCCCTTCGCTGCATAACATAACCATACATCATTGTTCACATGCCACAATTTTTGGTGCAAAGATTTGGAAAACTACTAGCAAATTTCATGGATAAAAGAAAGAATAGAGCACTGGAGTGTGGAAAACTACTAGAAAATTTTGAAAACAACTTGCAAATCTCATGGATAAGGAATACTTTAGCACTGGAGCATGGACGTCCGACAATCGGCAACCGAAAAATGAAGACCGCGTTGACAATTTGAGAGAAAATGCCATCTCTGTGCAATTTAAGCTCTTGGCTTGCAGCATACAAATACACCACTTCGAATTTAATTAGGGCTCGAATTTAATTAGGAAATTGTTGATTTAAATAAGGATCTAGAGATGGCTTTTGTGCGATTTCAGAGAAATTGTTGATTAGGGCTCTTTGGCTTTGCAGCGGGAGTGAAAAAGAGAAGAAAACCTAGAGACAAGTCACGAGAGTGAGAACTGAGAACTGAGGTTTGAGAGTTTACTAGTTTAGGGCTTTTTATTCATTTCACGTCTTTTTCCTCTTTTTGTTTTTTTTTAAATGTTGGCGGGTTGGGTTTTATCGGGTTTTACTTGTTAACTTGTAACCCGACCCAACCCTATCCGACCACTCAACCCAAAAATCGAAACCCACCAAAAAATGACAAAAACCCGACCAAACCCGATCGGGTTGGACGGTTTCGTTGGGTTGGATTGGATTTTGCCCACCCCTAATTCCAAGAGGCAAGAAAATGATTTGTTGTTCAATATTATCAAATTTGGGTTTGTAAAATGGCTTAATTTTAAAGATTTGGAAGAAAAATTATATATTGGATTTGAATAAATGTTGAAGAAATATGAAATGAATTTATGAATTAGAACTTCAATCTTTAAATCTATTGTGTTTATATTATATAAACACTTGATTTTGTGAGGTATTAGAGTGGAATAAGGATTTTAGGTTTGATTTTGGTATTTTTAACTTATTTTCTTCAATTTTCGTACAAAACTATCACCCTGGTTGAAATTCTGCCTAGAAAGTGCTGTTCTTGTCAATGATTTTGGTGATTGTTTTCAATATACAAAAACTAATACCATCATTCAATACTCTGGAATTTTAGTGTTATTTGTGTCAAATCTTTTATTTTAAGATTTTAAGGATTGAATGAAATTAAATGATAAATACTGAAGTCAGGTATTTGATTAAATGTATAGAGATTATATATGTATAAGGTAATGATTTTAAGAAGTATGAGTAATTTAATGGTTTAGGTTATGTGTGGTGATTGATCCTCTTGGTTAATTTTTCTAGAATCCCCAAGGGACAATTTTCTAACCATAATAAGTTCATCAAATGCTACATCTCTATTAACCACCATTTTTTTTTTGTTTTAAGACACCATAACTTATATCCCCTTACACCTGATTTATATTCAAGAAAGATGCACTTTCTAAATCTAGACTCCAACTTCCCATTATTCACATGAGCATAAGTAGAACACCCACAAATCTTCAAATCAAAATAAAAAGAAGGTTTATTAGACCATACATCTTCTAGTGTCTTTTTCTCAATGGCAACTGAGGGTGAGCGATTAATTAGAAGCAAATTATAGTAGTAATTTCATCCCAAAAGTCTTAAGCAACTCAGAACTCGAAAGCATACAACGAACATTTTGAATTAAGGTTATATTTATGTGTTCTATCACACCATTCTGTTGCGGAGTTTTAGACATTGTAAAGTGTCTCAAAATGCTTTAGTTCTGTAAAAGTTATTGAATTCATTTGAACAAAACTCCAATCAATTATCTATGAGCGAGGCTAGAAGGTGCCTTTGTGGAATTAAAGGCTCATCGCTTCAAAATGAGCTGCACCAAATTGTGGCACCTCGTCTTGGCCATGGAGGTTCGGCGTCAATCATGGCACCTCGACTGAGGTAAATGCATAACTTCGATACCCTCTTTGATGGCCTCGACTAGGTCAGATAAGCAAGTGATGTTAGTGCCGATCTAAGGTGGCTTGTTGTTAGCCACCCATAACCATTGATTGGAATCTCATATGATGAGGCTAATTAATAGATTCCATATAAAAGCTTAAGGACTTTATTCGCACATGACGTAAAGTTCGAGAACCATCAATGTTCTACGCTATCAAAATATGTATAGGAATTGTTCCAACAGTAAATCAGATTTTTAGTAGATTTTGATTATGGTTAATGAAATGTGTGGTCAAAAAATTGTGAACCTCATTAAATGTATGGTTATCTAATCCATTTTATTGGAATCAAACAAGGCTTAGATTGTTTAGTACAAAAACAACATTAAATAAGAAATATAGTCCTTATTGTGAGAGATTTTTTGAAAAGTAATTTAAAACAACTCGTGATTGAAAGTAAATAAAAATTATTAGAAAACGTGAAAAAAGATTTTTCTTCGAGACATTTTGTATTTAAAAACGTCCTGAACTGCTGTAAATAATTGAAATTTAGATGAGTATTAAATGATTTTTTCATACACATCACATCCTGCATTTAAGTTGACAATTAAGTGTTCAATAAACAAGTAGTTAACAAAAGTGAATGTGACATTATGGAATTTGTTTATGCAAATTGTCTAAACTAATTTTTGACCTTTTTAAAGTTTACCAAATGAATTCTAAAATATATGACATAAAGGTGTTATTGTCTCATTCAAGACATTTTGATATTCAGATTAAGACATAGTCTTCCAATGCTCAAGTCACAAGATAGTTACAAGGGAAAATGCACAATACTAATACAAACAAAATTTTTATTAAAAAAAATGTGTAGTACCTACCGTTTTGAGTTTATATTCAATATTCGTGTTTCTTTATTTTGGTTGCAATTAAAAACCTTGCTAGTAGATACGATTTGTTGGGGTCTACTAGACGTACAGAGTAAGTCGACTTGAAGTAAATTTTTCTTTTAATCAGGTAAAATCAAGATAACATGAAAAATAAATAAATTTAATTGTGCTTAAAAACTATTTTTGTTAGTAACAAACCTTTTTTTTCCTTATCTCAAATACAAAATTTTTGAGTCAAAAAAAGTAATTTTAAAATCATATTTAATAAAATATATCACTTAAGATAAAGCTTAACTTAATATTAAGCACAGCCAAACATGCAATTGTCAAACAATCTTATTTAAAAAGAAAAAGAAAAAGAAAAAGAAAAATAAATTAAATGAAGAAGATTTCAAGTCCTCTCATCTCTCTTTGCAATTCTATATTAAGGATTTGGAGGTGGATCCATTCAAATGACGTATAACATTTGACTGTATCATATGCCAATTTTTCAATGAAGATATTTTTGAGGTGAGTTCCGATAGCTGAGTTCACTATGGACAAGGTGAATTTGAGTTTTTCACTCTATCGAACAATCACCTTATTAGGGTTTATGCAATTTTGAGTTGGAATATTATCACACGCCTTAACTGCAACAACTCCATGATGAGGTTTATCTAAAGTGCCATCCATCTTAAGTGAATTTGTGTGAAAACAATCTCGAGTTTAAATGATTCAATTTTGAGTTATACGTGTATTTAAAAATAGTGTTTTGTTGAAAGATGTGTGGTTTAAAAGTAAGAATTGTTTTTCGATTTACGCGTAATATTATTTTATAAAAAAATGTGTGATTGAAAATAAGGTTTGAAAAATGATTTTTTGAAAAACAAAAAATGGGAGCCAAACATAGACATGCTGGAAATTTATCATATAATACTGTAACAAGATAGAACCTTTAAAACTGACTTGTAAGAGGAGGATGCCAGATTCTTTATGATCCGACAAGGCACGCCTTCCATGAGTGATCTTTTCCTCGCACCTTAGCTATTCAACTTTTCTTTCCCTTAAGCGGAATCTCCATTCAACGAGCTTGTGCCCGTACCCTCCAATTGGCCCTTGGACATTGACTGTGCTCTATTGATAGGGCTAATTCTAAAATTTTGGGCGCCTTGTGTGACATTTTACCCATTTCATGTAATTAAAAAATATATTTTATTAATATTATTTTTTTGAAAAAATATGACATTTAAATTTATTTTTTTCTTTTTTTACATGTCGTGAATAAGAAAAGTAGAAGTAAAGCTCAAAAGCACTTTCCGAACTTCATCAAAATTCATATATTATCAATAAAGAATCTAACCTTGTTGGGTTGGTAATTTGTTAATAAAGCTAATTGGACATTTGACATTGAGCTGATAAAATAGATAGTTTTAAAAAAATATTTTTTTTTTGAAAACAAGATAGCTTAAAATTATGAATTTTTTTTTTTTCAATGTTATGTTAAATTAAAAAATATTTACGTAATATAAATTTTCTTTTTAACTCTTTCTTCATTAATATTGTGCCCTTTAACTTAACATAATAATAACATTTTAAACTTTTAAAATTAATAAAATATTTTAAATATATTATTATACTGAGATTCATACACCCATAACAATTATTTTTTGACAATCTAATATTCTAGACTCAAATTATTCTTCACCTTGATACATTGATAGAATTCCTACATAGTTTAAAAGCTTAAGAAACTGTATTTATCGCCCTTGCCTGAGAGCATGTGCCTTTTCATTTACTTGCTTCAGAGAATGTTAAAGATTTACTACAAATTATGGTTTAACATACCTCCTTAAAGCTCAACTTAATAAAAATAAAAAATTATTACGCATGCTTTTGCGTTTGGTTTACTACTTGCAAACAATTATGGCATACTCATTTGCACATACAAGATGGTGTAATGCATTGGGCACGTACGTACAGTGCACATGAATAGACATATTTGTGACCCGAGTGCTTTTGCTTATCTATATATAACATTGATCGCGGGAATTGAATTATGAATGCATTAACTAAATGTTGATGCCAAAAATGCTTCTGCACTCTGTTCTATTCCTTCTCTTGTTGGCATTGTCCGCTTCTAATAATGTCAACACAACCAGAACCCCTACAACCATCACGAAAGGATCCCAAATCACCAGGCCGGGCTGCCAGAGCAAATGTGGAAATCTGACTGTTCCATTCCCATTTGGAATTGGCTTAGGGACAGGTTGTTCTATTGATCCATCTCTTGACATCAACTGCAATACTTCTTTCAATCCTCCCAAGCCCTTCATTTATGATGGAAGAGGTTACAGATATATCAGATTCTCATGTGCGCATCAAGAATTGGGTGGCTGCCAGTTGCTACAACCAACTTGGCAACTATACGGGGGAAACCCTGTGGCGATCCGTTTAATGCCACATCTTAGCTTTTCTGAAATGAACAAGTTCACAGTCATGGGATGCGATGATTTTGCATTAATAGCAGGATCAGAAGGGCGTTACTTCACCAGTGGATGTGTTTCCCTCTGTTCGTCAAAGGAAAGTATCCTTGATGGGTATTGTTCGGGTATTGGTTGCTGCCAGACCTCCATTCCTAAGGGCCTACGGCGTTTTGATACATCCATAAGGAGCCTTGATAATCACACTACGGTCTGGTCCTTCAATCCTTGTGGTTTTGCCTTTCTTGGAGAGCAGGATGGCTTCACATTTCATACATCAGACCTTTCTAATTTGACGTTCATTGACAGAACCATAGAGAATGTCCCAATAGTCTTGGACTGGGTGATTGGGACTCAAAATTGCACTGAAGCTCAGAAATCCAATGATTTTGGATGTCGCCAGAACAGTAAATGCAGTGATGCGGATAATGGTCTTAGAGGATACCGCTGCAGCTGCTTCCCTGGATATGAGGGCAATCCGTACCTTGATCCAGGCTGCAAAGGTTAGAGTGTTGATTTTGGGCCATAATTTATCTATTGTACAAGGAAGAAATTTATCAGCTCACTTTTTATACTAAACGATTATCCTTGTTTGTCTGCCAGACATAAAAGAATGCAAGATTAATAATCCATGCGATCCACAAGGAATTTGTACTAATACTCCAGGTAGTTATAACTGCTCTTGCCCGAGGGGATACGTTGGGGACGGAAGAAAAGATGGTCGTGGCTGCAATTCCCAGATATCACAATTCCCAGTGATCAAGTTCTCTTTAGGTACTTTTTAATTGATAAACTTTCTTCTCTCTCTCTCTACGGCAAGGATGATAAAATTTCTCACTGTATAATACAATAAATAGCACAACAGTCTACTAAATATCACCGAAGTAGAAGAAAAAGGTTAAAACTGAAACCAAACTCAGAAGTCAAAGGAGTTTCTAAATTACTGTACCAAAATGAGTCTTTCAATTACGCACTTGGTCCTTGTTTCAAAATAGTGACACGCGGAAACGATTCTCTAGTTTTGTTTATAATATACAAAGTATAGGATTTCAATTGACACCAAGCCAAACTAAAACTTGACTTTAGCAGTGAAAGAGCTCATAACATTTTATGAACTAAAAACATATTTTTCATTTTGATGGTATGGAATGATATGTTTACATCATATGCATACGATGTACTACCTTTTTTTTTTTTTTGCTTAATTAATACCATAAATGAATTTAATTAAACACTTACTTTAAAGTTATTGGAGATTACACATGCACGTCGCGAGAGAGAGAAAGCTGATCCATCTGAATTTCGTTTAACAATATATAGTATAACGTGTGTGTTATGATTTAGTAGGGATTTTGTAGGCCCGGGTATGCCCGGTGTACTTGCACGTGAGTTTTGATCTATATAATTCTACATTTACCGATCAAAAAAAAAAAACAGGAATAGTAGAACTACAGCTTGATCAGTTGCTAATTAGTTCAATGTGCATGTCGAACCAAAATATTCAGGTCTTGGTTTTGGCTTCTTGACCTTGATAATTGGCATTACTTGGTTATACTTTGGCATTCAAAAAAGGAAGCTTATTAAACTGAGAGAGAAATTCTTCCAGAAAAATGGCGGTTTGCTATTGAAGCAGCAAGTTTCTTCAAATGAGGGTAGTATGGAATCAGCTAAAATCTTTTCTGCAGAAGAACTAGAAAAAGCAACTGAAAACTATGCTGAAGATCGTATCCTTGGCCGTGGTGGTTATGGTACAGTTTATAAAGGAATTCTGAGTGATAAACGTATTGTTGCTATTAAAAAGTCAAGATTAATGGATCAGAGCCAAATCGAACAGTTTATCAATGAAGTAATTATCTTGACTCAAGTCAATCACCGGAATGTGGTGAAGCTACTGGGATGTTGTCTGGAGACAGAAGTTCCTTTGTTGGTTTATGAATATGTCTCTAATGGTACACTCTTTTACCATATCCACAACAGCGAGGGAATGCCTTGGTTTTCTTGGGAAAATCGTTTGAGAATTGCTGCAGAGTCTGCTGGTGCATTAGCTTATCTACATTCTGCAGCAGCAATGCCAGTTATTCATAGAGATGTCAAATCTCCCAATATACTGTTAGATGATTACTATACTGCAAGAATATCAGATTTCGGAGCTTCAAGATTGGTGCCTATCGACCAAAATCAAGTAACTACTCTAGTCCAAGGAACCTTAGGTTATCTGGATCCCGAGTACTTCCAAACAAGCCAGTTGACAGATAAAAGTGATGTTTATAGTTTCGGGGTAGTTCTAGCAGAGCTAATGACACTAAAAAAACCCCTTTACAATGAAAAACCTGAAGAAGTAAGTAACTTGGCTACATATTTCATTGTATCCTTGAAGGATAATCATCTATTCAAAATTCTCGACCCAAGAGTTCTGAGGGAAGGGAGTTTAGATCAACTTCATGCAGTGGCTGAGCTTGTTAAAAGATGCCTCAAGTTAAATGGGGAAGAAAGGCCAACAATGAAAGAAGTGGCGATGGAGTTAGAAAGGTTGAGAAATCATAATGTTCAAACATGGATTCAAAAGGAAACTTCTCAAGAAAATTTGGGTTTGGCGTTAAGAACTGAGGACTCTGACCTATATCAATTGTCAATAAATCCCGAGTTTGTTATTGGGGAGTTCTCGGAAGAATATAGTATGGACAGCCGCCTGTTACATGTGATCAACCCTCCTCGCTAAATGGTGAAAAGTTTCTAACATGTAAGAAGGTCCTGAGATTCTATACGTTACTTTTCTCGAACTTTATCTTGTGTCTTTTATCCTGCTTGTAATAAGTTCATCTCTTTTTATAATGATAAGAAAGTTGTTTTTTGACGTCAATATACAGAAATGTTGAAAGTGTTAAATGTTTTTGACACCACGCATGCTAATTGTCTTATAAAATAAGGCCAACTCTGTTGAATTATTAAATTAGAAATTGATTTGGTCGAGAAAATAATCGGTGAAAGATTATCTATTTGAATGAGACTTGAGCTAATCAACTCAGGCAAAGTGAAAATTGTTCTTCTTTATGGAGAATTGAATAAAGATCTATGTTTGGATTAACGTTAAATGTAATGGACAAGGTGTGCGAGTTGAAAGTATTCTTTTATGTGAGTTGAAAGTATTCTTTTATGAATTTAAACAATCGTCTCTATAGTGGCAAAATTTTACCATTCATTTTTCAAATAGGACAATGAAAAAAGCCAACCACTCTGTTTTTACTCTGAAAAAACTAACTAATTTAAAACGACAAAGGCGGAGTGAAGCATGACATGCCTTAAGAATTGAAAACTTTTGAGAGGGAAATATAAAGATGCAATACTGACTGAGAGTGTTCATTTCTCCGGTGAAATTCTTGATTGCCTCCGGCGGTTCTCTCGGTATATCTATTACCCTTCCCATAGACGATAGTGCATGATCCGATGTGGCACAAATTTGAGCTCAACAGCGCGAGAGACGTTGGTGATGGGTTGAAGAAGATTTGAAGTCGGTTGGCTCAGTTTTTACACTTTTGAGAGTTTTGTTTTCCGCATTGTAGTTGTAATAATCATTGTACACTACATTTTAAACTCTACAACAATACTTTTACCAAGAAAATTATATAATTAATAATGCACTCAATCGACTTAACACAATGAATTGGTAAAGTTACAATTCCATTGAAAACACAGAATGAAACTGAAAAGTTTAAGGTTTGGTGTATTACAAAAATGAGGTTTAGCCACACAACGTATTTTGATCCTCCCATAGCATCAATAGGAAAAAGATGCCCAGATATCGGAATGGACTAATTCAAGAGGTGCATGAGAAACTCACTCACCTTTATTGAATGTTAAAATGTGATTCTTTACAAGTTGACAAGGCATGCATACTATTGTAATATCTTTGACACATTCTTACATACCTCTAGAAATTAATGGACACAAGTTAGATAGTGATGCATAGCCAAGACGAAAATGCCAAATTTCGGATGACACTGAAAGGACTGACTCGACAATTGACTAGGAAGACACAATGAAGTGAGTTCAAATAAACGACCAACTTTACGGCTAGTCCCAAGTATATGTTCTGTTCGTGAATCCTGCACACAAAAACCGTTACAAGAAAATTGCATGTCAATACCAAGATCACATAATTGGCCCACATAAATGAGATTAAGTGTAAGATTGGGAACCATAAATGTATGAGGTAAGTCTAGAGTAGAGGTGAAAATATGATAGGGTTCCATATGGAAAATTGAAGAACAGAGAAATGAAAGCACTACTGTGATTGAAAAGTAACAAATTAGAGTTCAGACATATAACCAAGCCTGCAGATGGCTGGGATCTCCAAAATACCACTCACTCACTCTCTAAAAATGCCTGCTCATTCATCCCTCCCTCTTCTCTATTTAGAACCTACTTGTAACTACTCATCCAAGCCAGCTGGACTGGTTAACAGAATTCTGTTACAAGGTGGTTCTCAAGTCTTCCGAGCTCTTCTAGAATGCATATACCTGATTGGAGGCTTATCACAATATTCCTGTAAAATTTACATGCATTTTATAATTATCCGCATTATGAATAGTAGGTGCATGAGAGGTAAGTTTATGTAACATGAACAAAGAATGATTATTTTTTCATGTGATTACAGAAGCCAGAGTCAACGAACCAAGATTTAGACTTACCTAGGATGACAGAGAGGATATGAGAAGTACCAGACTTATCCATGGTTTCTTTGGTAGGGTCAAAATCAACCTTATTAAGGACTGTAGGTTTTTGAACGTCAACAGCTCCTGGGGCATCATTCAACACTCCTCCTTGGCTCTGGAGCTGCAGACTCCAAGCCTTTGCCTCAAGAACTCATGCCTAGCTTTGGGAAGTGCCTT